>JAODAL010063993.1:0-18950 GCA_025379985.1 Phyllomedusa bahiana
CATATCTGGGCCTTCTAAAATTTTTGCTAGAGAGCTTTTGGGAATCCAAAGATAGGGGGAAATTTTATAGGTCAATGAAACCCAAAGTAGAACCTTTGGGTAGAACAAAACTCGTTCATGTTTGGAGGAGAGAGAAGGCTGAGTTGCATCCAAAGAACACCATACCTACTGTTATACATCTATAAATATGTCCAGATTTAAACATTAAATTAGACCTTCTATCATTACGGTTTTATCGTCAATGCTGACCCTCTCTCCAAAAGACATTTTCACTATTCAAAAAATAACAATAGAGAGAATATAAGTAAAAAAAATTTAGCAAAAAAATATTTTATTAATTACATTTAAAAACACACATCAAAATTTGGAGGTATAAAAAAAGAGCAACCCAAATAACTGTAGGCTGTACATAGTTCCTCATGATAACAGCAAAATCCACAAATGAAATTGTCAGAGAAAGTCCCAAATATAGGCAAATATAGAGGTACACATAATGTGATATCATAAATGCAGATGCAAAGACACCATAAATAGTTTCTATACGTAAATACTAGTGTACATATGAGTATCCTGCAATGCATTAAAGAGTATATATAGAGCGATGTTCATACCTAAGATAGTATAGGGAAAAAGATAGTGGGATTTGAGGAGCCAGCCAGCCACCCCTACGCGCATTTCATGTCCCTTGCTTCTTCAGGGGGTACTGGGTTCAAGATCACACACGTTTAAATACCTTAACAATAGTAGAATTACACCTCAGGCACATTTCCGGCGCGCGCGCAGTGTTCGGAGGAGGCGGGCGTCACTGCCCCACTTCCGGCAGTGCCGCACAAGCGCGCATGCGCGAAAGAAAAGACTTCCGGACATGCGCACAAGGCGTAAGGAAACCGAGAATGGGAACGGCGCCAGGCCTCCCACACCGCACTAGCGCACACTAGCACTGACCTAAATAGATAAACGGCTGAATTCACATTATACAAATTACTCAATAGGACATACAGTCCAGACATCGCAACGGCAGGGAGAGGAAAACAACAGGTACCTTACCCCTATACATTAAACTGTGTGAAAAAAGAACACAGACAAAAACAAAACAGTTAAAAAATAATTAAAAATATATAACGACATCAAAACAAAAAGAAGATGAAAAAACATATCTAAGATACACAGTACTACTGTCCTCAAAAAAGGGGGAAAATTATATAGGAGGCCCCGATACCAAGATGATTCATGGGAGTCAGAAAAAATGAAGCAAAATTTAATTTTTCATTGAGGCCCATGGAGGCCATTGCTTGTAGGGATACGATCCATTTAGTTTCCTTTTGTTCAAGGTTCCGCTTTGCATTATCACCCCGGATCCCGAGATGTATTAGATCTATACCCCAGGCCTGTAGACCCTTAGGGTCACCACCGTGACACTGGACAAAATGTCTAGGGAGGGTCCTCAATTGTGTCAGATCCTCAGACCCCTTTGCTGCCAAAATGTCTCGTACAGTTTCTGGGAATACGAGTTTTTAATTCTCGTGTGGTTATTCCCACATAAATTTTTGAACAGGACAGCGTGCCATATATATTACATTTGTCGTATTACAGAAATTTGTAATGGCGAATTTTGAATTCTCGATTGCCAAACAGTGGCCGAGAAAAAACATTGGTCCCTCAACATGTTGGGACAGGCTATACATCTTCCACAAAGGAAAGAATCCTCTAACTGGACCACGAGTGCTGAAAGGATGTTGTCTCTGTACAACATAATGATTTTTTCACCAAAAGAGTCTTCAGATTGGTGATCTCCTGGCTGTCTTTAAAGGGTGGATCGGGAATCTCTTTGCAAGCATGGATCTGTTTTTAACACACTCCAATCTTAGCTAGAAAAATCCCGAAATTTTTGGGACCATTGATTTTTAAAAAGGTCGTAATGAATCTGATATCACTCATATTCACTTTCTGCTTATGTTGTAATAACCGAAACCGGGGAGTCTTTTTAGCTCGATAATAGGCCTTCTTCATCATCCTATTACTGTAACCTCTCTCCAGGAATCTTTCCTTGAGATCCGTTGCCTGAGCCTCAAATTTAACATCTGATGAACAGATCCAACGCATGCGTAGGAACTGTCCAGCAGGAATGGCCTTAATAGTGGATTGGTTGTGGAAGGATGATGCATGCAGCAAAGAATTTACTGCTGTTTCCTTACGAAACACATCTGTCTCAATAACCCCCTTATCATCCACCTCAATCAATATGTCAAGGAACTCCCCTTTTCTCAAATCTGCTTTAAAGGTTAATCTGATGTTATATGGGTTCACGTTTAGACGATCCATGAAGATATCGATCCACGCCACAGAAACAGGACGTCATCGATATATCTTAGCCAGCATTGGATATAATCCGATGCTGGATGTATGTCGTCATGGAAAATTTGCTTCTCCCAATACCGCAAGAAGAGATTGGCATATGCCGGAGCACATGCCGCTCCCATCGCGGTTCCTTGGGATTGTATATAAAATGTATCTCTAAATACAAACAGATTGTGAGTCAAGATAAACTTCAGAAGCTCAAGGACCAAATTACATAGATCCTCCAGGACAGCAATAGCTTACCTCTCCTCCTCAGTGGGAAAATTCTGAAAAATCCCTTTGTTAGCATGTAATTTTTTCAAAGTCAATCTCCTTGCAAACAAATGGAGATCCTTTAGGACTGTAAAAAAGTGGAATTGGTTAGTGGGTGAAAATGTCAATCCCAAACTTAACACATCTTTTTGAGCTTAAGACAAACTGTTTGAAGATAGATTAATCACCTTAAGTTTGTTGCCTTTATTCCATTTCTTTACCTCCTGAGGAGGAGGGACGAAACCCTGATCATGGGGATTTCTATCTCTTTTGGGGAATCCATGAACATTCCCTTGAACCGCATTCTGATTATGTCGCACACGTGTATGATCGTCATACGACATTGTTGAGGACATAGAGCCTGACCTGGACCTAGAACGAGATCCATCTCTATTTTGTCTCCATCTATAGATACGTCCAAGCTGTAGGTCCTTCACATCTCTCTGGAATTTTTTTGTTTTTATGTCACAAATTTCCTTCTCCCATTTGCTACAATCTTTGTCAAGTTCAAGATTGAATCTTTCTAATTCATCTTTTGACAACAGATTTATCATTTTTGCTTGAACTTCAACCATCTCAGTCTCAATACTCTCTAACATAGCCCCATTAGACTGTACGAGGAGTTCCATGAAACCTCTGGAGCAATTATTAGACAGCTCTTCCCATTTTCCCCTACTGTGAAGCATGGAGATGGCAACATCATGCTTTGGGGCTGTTTCTCTGCAAATGGACCAGGACAACTGATCCATGTACACAATCGAATGAATGGGGCCATGTATCGTGAGATTTGGAGCGCAAACCTCCTTCCATCAGCAAGGACACTGAAGCTGAAACGTGGCTGGATCTTTCAGCATGACAAGGATCCTAAGCACGCCGGCAGGACAAAGGAGGAGTGGCCTTGTAAGAAGCATTTCAAGGTCCTGGAGTGACCAAGCCAGTCTCCGGATCTCAACCCCATAGAAAACCCTTGGATGGAGTTGAAAGTCCATGTTGCCCAGAGACAGCTCCAAAACATCACTGCTGTAGAGGAGATCTGCATAGAGGAATGGGCCAACATACCAGCAACAGTGTGTGCCAACCTTTTGAATACTTACTGAAAATATTTGACCTCTGTCATTGCCAACAAAGGATATATAAAGGATATATAAGTATTGAGATGAACTTTTGTTATTAACCAAATACTTATTTTCCAACATAATTTGCAAATAAATTATTTCCAAATTAGACAATGTGATTTTCTGGATTCGTTTTCTCATTGTGTCTCCCATAGATGAGGTCTACCTATGATGTCAATTTTAGGCCTCTTGCATCTTTCTAAGTGGGAGAACTTTCACAATTGGTGGCTAACTGAATACTTTTTTTCCCCACTGTATATGTGGAACACAATAACGCACTGGTATATTTCAGCATTATGTGGACTTAAAATCTGGCAATACTACACTTTTTTGCGCTGAGTAAGATTCAGCAACAGAGAGAACTCTATTTCCTCGATATATACCTGTATGACAATAACACATGCTATATTTGAAAGGTATTTCACACGAAAAACTGCCAAAAATTAACTTTTCTCCACACAGTATCATCTTCAGCAACCGACCACTATTTAAAATACATTTCTTTGTATGGGAGATTTGGAGACAGTACATTATACAATTACTGAACCCCCAAAGCTGCAGAACTGAACTTTTCTGCACTCAGACTAATTTTCAGCAATCAAGCACTATTTAGAATACATTTTTGTATGGAAGATTTGGAGATGGTGTGTTATACAATTACTGAACCCCCTATGGCAAAAATACATTTTTCTTCCATCAGAATAATTTACAGCAAACAACCACAATTTCAAATACATTTCTTTCTATGGGAGATTGAGTAACGGTATGTTATGCAAGAACTCTGAGATTCTTGCAGCAAACAACCATTATTTGAAATAGAGTTCTATCTTATGCAATAGCTGTACCCACAAAATAGCAAAAATGACATTTTGGGCCCTCAATAAAATCTTCATGAAGCAACCAGTATTTGAAATAGAGTTCTTTCAGTAACACATTTGCTAACGGTGTCTTCTGCACTAGCTGTACCCATAAAACAGCAAAAATGACCTTTTGGTCCCTCAATAACATTTTCAAGAAGAAACCAGTATTTGAAATAGATTTCTTTCTGTGTTAGATTTTCTAACGATGTCTTCTGCACTAGCTGTACCCCCAAAACTGGAAAAACAAACTTTTGGGCGCTCAATCCACTTTACAGCAAGCAACCAGTGTTTGAAAGTGATTTCTTTCTATAGCAGATTTGCTGATGATGTCTTCTGCAACAGCTGGACCCCCAAAACAGGAGAAATGAATTTTTGAGCACTCAAAATAAAGATGGGAAAGATGCAGTCAGCAATACAAAACTCCTTAACTATTGCTGTCTATGATTCCCTAAACTTGCTGTCCTCCCCTCTAACTAGAAGCTTTTCCTGTCTAAAATCATTTAGAAATTGTGTGCCTGCCTGCAAGTAGACAGAGAGCAGTGTGATCAGACTTTTACATATGTAGCAATACCAAATATGTTTAATGTTTTATCTGATAAATGTAGAGTCTTTTGAATTTTTAATATACAGTGGTCCTTAAGGTTACAACGGCCTCAGGATATAATATCTTCACCATACAATGTTCTTTTCTGGGATATTGTAACTTGATACCATACAATGTTCTAGACACTGCCTTTAGATTTGTATACAGTATTTACTATAGGCAGCGGAAATACACTTTGAACTAATTCATATATTGAGTGTTTATCTGTCTCCTGGGGTCTGCAGAGTGCTACTGATTCATTTTATATTTTATATAAATATCTGTAAGATGATAGTTAAAATTCTTAAACTTTATTACATTTTTTAACTTAAGGTGGTTGTCTACTTTCTAAAAAAGAATAATATAATGGGGCTACATTAAAAAAAAAACCCTATACAGGCAGTCCTCGACTTACACCGTTCTGACTTACAGCTGTCCCCTGGTTACAAACAGAGACTTATAGGGCATGCTGGCACTTGTAGTTCTATGTTCCACAGCAGATAGTAGCTGTGGAACGACATGTTCCAGCATGCCACAGCAGCACATGAGAGGAGAATTAGGTGAAATCTTAACAGGGGCACAGACAGCAAAACTTTTGTAAAAATTCTTCCCTGCGCTATCCGAAACTAAAAAACCTTTTGTGCTGGAGTTCCAATTAATAAATATACCTGTCCCGACTTACATACAAACCTACAGTCCCTATCCTGTTTGTAACCGGGGGACTGCCTGTACTTACTTTCCACCCATCCTGGGTTCCAGCGCTGCATCTCTCTGGACTTCTGTTTTCATTAATCTACTTCAGAACAGGCACGTCACCGCTGCAGCAGTCATGTGCCTTTGCTTACACCACCAATCAGAGCTGTTCACTTCTGAACTGTGATGTAAATTAGTGGCACGTGACCACTGCAGCCAATCAGTGGCCACAGCAGTGATGACCCTTTTCAAAAGTAGAGGTATGAAAAAAGAAGACCAAAAATATGCAGCGTTGGAACCGAGGACTATGGGAAGGTGAGTATAGAAGTTTTTATGGAGCCACATGAGCAATATATTATTTTTCTTTTTTAATAAGTGGACTTTCATTTTTTAGTCCTTCTAAAGTACTTGACCAATAGGGGATACAATTTCTAGCACATCATACTGCAATATTAATGTTTTGCTTGTAGTATATATTTTATGCATTTATATCACAGTCTGGGTTAATAATGATGTAATTTGCACTGGTAAATGGCATCATTGCACCTAAATTGTTTAAAGGATAACGCCTTCCTCTTAATCTGTTCATTTGGATTTGTCTGACAGTTTGCATTTATCTTTCTGAATGATATGAGCTGATGTTCATTGGTGTCACTAATTTGTACCTTCTTTAACTGCTGACACATTAAATACCCCCTTGTCTTGCCTGTTTCTGTGAGAACATGAATTTCGGAAATTTAGTCACAATTTGAAATGCTGCCGTTTTTTTCCCCTATGCAATTTCCCCCAAATGTAGAGGTAAAATAAATAAGGAATGCGGCCACAGTGTTTCTGTTTGACTAGTGCAAGTGTTGGTAACCTTCCATTAAAAGTAAACAATAATACCCAGTATGGTCACTGAAATAACTTAAAACGGACAAAATGAAATTGAAAATCAATGAATAAAAATCAATATTGTAAAAAAACTGTTTCTGTTGAACTCAAAAAATGAGATCAGAATTGTATTCAAAACTTGCTGGAATCTAATCAGCCAATAAAAAAGTAAGACCTCTGCACCTATGCTAATTTTTTCAAAAAGGTTTTTTGGATGTGCAAAACCATATATTGTTTCTACCAAGACTAAAATTCATGTCTTTATGGATGGTTTAAAAGTTACATCTTAATACAGGTAGAATAGACAGACACAGTTTGCAGCATGACCACTAGATGGTGCTGCACTTACACAATGACTTAAGTCTGGTACTTTTATATGACAGGCTGCTATATTTTGTATTTATTACTACAATGATCCTCTCCAAAGCTCACCAACAAATATACTCAGTTAGCCTCTAAAAGGTATCGCCTGATTGTTTTCACTCTTCTACTACAGTGATCCCATAACATACAATATTAATTGGTTCCGAAATTACCATTGTATGTTGAAATCATAACTCTATGGTTCCATGTCCTCAACATGTCACCCAACATAATGTAAAATGAAGATTAAAGAAAAATAATCAGATTATTAATACAGATAAGGCAAGTCCTTTCATATAATCAGGGGCATAGCTATAGGGGGTGCAGAGGTAGCAGTCGCTACCGGGCCCTGCAGCCTGAGGGGGCCCAAAAACCCTTCTGCCACATAAAGACATACCAGCATTTTAAGTGGCACATGGTAGCTGGGGGGCCCATTTCACTTTCTGTTGTCATGGGGGCCGCGGGCACCGCTGCGCCCCGCGGTCTCCCCTCTGCCTGCAGGGCTCCTGCCCGCGCCCATCTCCCTGCTGCCCGGGCTCTCGGCGCGGGTGCCGCGGCTGCCCGAAACCCATCTCCCTGCTGCCCGGGCGGGCCGCACTACCAGCCACGCTCCGGTGAACGCTGTCCCTGTCTGTTCCGGCCGCCACGCGCGTGCCCGTGTCCCTAGGGGGCGCGCAACGACGGCTGGTCAGGTTTTAAAAGGGGCCAGCGCCCCATATTTGGGTTTTATTGCTGGGCGCTGGTCCTATTTAAGGTACACGCCCCAACATCCCTTTTGCCAGTCCGTTGGTGTGCGTCCCGTTAGTTTGAGTGTATTAAAGAGTCTGTTCTGATCGCCCGTGTACCAGTCCGGTTTGCAAACGTTCCTGACCTGCCTGTTTGCCGCCCGCCCTGCCCCGGGGCCTGTCTCTGACCACGAACCTCTGCCACCTGCCTGACCTTCTGCATGTCCCCGACAACGCCTACGGAAAACGAATCTGTACCACGCACTACCCCGGCCGCCATCATAGCAAGTCACGTCAGGGGTAACGACCGGGTTTGGGCCTCACGCCGCAGCAAGCCCCATCCCGCTTTGCGGCGGGCTCTGGTGAAAACCGGGGGCTACTTAGACTCCGTTCCTTGAGGGTGGCTTACATCAATGCTAGCGTGGTCCAGCGAACCCCACCATACCCGTTACAGTACGAACTGGCCATGGATTCCGCCAGGGTACCTCTGCCTGAACTCCGGGACGTTGCGACGGCTGTCGCCCAGCAAGGTCAGCGTGGTCGACCACCTCGTGGCCATGATGCAGAATCTTGCAGTCCGTTTACCGCCATCAGCGCTGCTACCGTCTTGCCAGCACCTGTTGCCCCCTGCAATTTCACCGGGACCTTCTCTGCATCTCCCGCTCCCCTCTCTCTATGATGGAGACCCGAAGAAGTGCAGAGGCTTCCCACCAATGCTCCATCCACATTGAGATGCTTGGACATCAATTCCCCACTGAGCGGTGCAAAAAGTGGCCTTCATTATTAGCCTCCAACTGGCCGAAGCTCTGGCCGGGGCCACCCCGCTATGGGATCGAGGAGACCCGCTCACAGGCTAATCTGCAAGGCTTCCTCCAGGGTTTTCCGCACTGTCTTCGGGGAACCTGGCCTTTCCCTCGTCCGCGGCTGCTGCTTTGCTTCGCCTCTGTCAGGGGATTCCACTGTGGGAACAGTAACTCTGTGCAGTTCCGTACGCTAGTTTCCCAGAACTTGACTGGAACAACGAGGCTCTGGTGGCGACTTTCTGGCAAGGCCTCTCGGGACCTTTAAAGATGAGCTCGGGGCTCGGGACCCTGCCATCCTCTCTGGACGAAATTGATTCGGGCTGGCCCACCCGGATCGACATTCGCATTGGCGGAGGACAACAAGAGCTCCGTCTCCAACGCGATTTCAACTCGACACCCCCGGCCAGCCGCTTCTTGGGGGCTGTCCGGTGCGTCCGGGATCCCTCTCAACCTGGGGCTCGCAGGGGAAGCATCCCTTGGTGTCAGTGCGGCCTCTCCCCGTCTGACCAACCCGGGTACGTTGTGGAACTTCGCCTGACAGTACCTTTCAGGCCACCGCCTTCCGGGACTCAGGTCCGCTGGTAACTTTATTAGCCATGCACTGGTGTCTAAGTTCCGGCTTCCAGTGACCCCTCTGCAGAAAACCATGTTTGTCTCCTCTGTCAGTGGCGAATGCCTCAAGGATCCATTCGGTTCTGCACTGCGCCCCTCACCCTGCAGATTGGCGCCTACACCAGGAAAGGGTGAAACTCCTCGTGCCCGCCTCGTTCCTCTTCTGAGATCCTTCTGGGCCTTCCCTGGTTGCAAGACCATGCTCCGATCCTAGACTGGAACACAGGCGAGATTCCTTCGTTGGGGCCCGGCATGTCACTCACGATGCCTGGTGGCACTCCGCCCTGCTCTGCGGTCTGCTTCTGCAAAACCTTCGAAGTCTCTGCCAGGTCTGCCTGCTCCTTACCAGGATTTTTGCCGACGTCTTCCCTCCGAAAGAAAAAGCCGAAAACTCTGCCCCCGCACCCGGCCCTTCGACTGCCATCGATCTGCAACCCGGTACTCCCGCCCCCCCGAGGCAGAGTTTACCCTCTTTCGGTCCCGGAGCCCAAAGGCGATTTTCGGAGTACATTCAAGAGAATCTCCGCAAGGGCTTTATAACCAAGTCATCCTCACCTCGGGAGCCGGATTCTTCTTTGTCGAAAAGAAAGAGGGAACCCTCCGGCCCTGTATCGATTATCGTGGTTCAAATAAGATAACCATAAAGAACGATATCCCCTGCCTTTGATTTCAGAGCTATTTGACCGCCTACGTGGCGAAAAAAATTTTTCTCTAAATTGGACCTTCGTGGTGCTTATAATCTGATTCGTATTCGGGAAAGGCGACGAATGAAAACAGCCTTTAACACCCCGTGATGGCCAAACTTCGAATATCTGGCCCATGCCCTTTGGGCCTTTGCAACGCTCCGGCCATTTTCCAGAAACTTCGTCAACGAGATCTTCCGGACCTCCTCTATGTCTGTGTCATCGTTTACTTGGATGAAAATCTGATTTCTCTCTCGGACCCGAAGGTTCACCCCCCATCACGTCCGCCTGGTGCTCAAACGTCTCCGAGACCATCAGTTGTATGCAAATTAGAGAAATGCCTATTCGAGCGCACTTCGTTGCCCTTCCTGGGGTACGTCCTCGGATCAAGGACTCCAGATAGACCCTTCTAAACTGTCTGCAGTTCTACAGTGGCCTCGACCAGTGGGTCTTTCGGGCTATCCAACGTTTTCTAGGCTTTGCGAACTACTACAGACAGTTCATCTCACAATTTTTCCACGCTCGTGGCCCCGCTGGTGGCACTGACGAAGAAAAACGCCAACCCCAAATTCTGGTCTCCCGAAGCTTTAAGAAGCCTTTGAGCATCTCAAGTCCGCATTTGCTTCGGCCCCTGTGCTATCTCGCCCGGACCCACTGCGTCCGTTTGTTCTAAAAGGGGGACGCCTCTTCTGTAGGTGCCGGAGCTGTCCACTTGCAAAAGTCTGGCCTCCGGAAAACTGCGTACTTGCGGATTCTTCTCAAGAACCTCACAGCCAGCCGAGCGAAATTATTCTATTGGAGATCGTGAAACTAATTGGCCATTAAATTGGCCCTAGAAGAATGGCGGCATTTGTTGGAGGGGGCTAGCCACCCCTTCGAAATCTTCACAGATCACAAAAACCTCCTCTATCTTCAATCTGTCAACGTCTAAATCCTCGTCAAGCCAGGTGGTCCCTCTTCTTCCCCCGCTTTGACTTCTTCCTGCACTTTCGGCCAGCTGAGAAGAACGTCAGGGGGGATGCCCTTTCTCGATCCTCTGACACTGGTGGGCACAGAAGCACCTCTGCATGCATATAATTCCTCCAGAACGGCTCCTCCCCGGGACCCCCGTGGAGCTTAAACAAACCCCCCTCCGGGAAAGACTTATGTCCGCCCCGGGCCCTGCGGCCTCGTAATTTTAAAGTGGGACACTCTTCCCGCCCGCGGCCAATCCTGGAGTGCATAAATCTCTGCGGTTAATCTCCCGCTATTACTGGTGGCCCACCCTGGCTCATGATGTTAGAGATTATGTCCTGGCCTGCACCTCCTGTGCTCGCAAAAAAGGTCCCTCGCCTCAGACCCTCGGGTCTACTACTACTCTCCCTGTGCCTGAAAGTCCTTGGTCCCATTTTCGCCATGGACTTTTATTACCGACCTCCCCGGCCTCATCGGGGAATATAGTCATTTGGGTGGTGACCGATAGGTTCTCTAAAATGGCCCATTTTGTCCCTCCCGCCCGGGGTTTCCCTCCGCCCCATTTATTGGCCCAACACTTTTCCAGCACGTGTTTCATCTACATGGGCTCCCTTACATATCGTTTCTGATAGAGGAGTCCATTTGTGTCTAAATTTTGGCGGGCTCTGTGTACTCAATTACG
This sequence comes from Phyllomedusa bahiana, assembly GCA_025379985.1. NCBI lineage: Eukaryota > Metazoa > Chordata > Amphibia > Anura > Hylidae > Phyllomedusa > Phyllomedusa bahiana. Next base: position 11,557 of record JAODAL010063993.1, read on the forward strand.
GTCCAGCTGGACTTCTCGTCGGCCTATCACCCTCAAACCAACGGGCAGGTAAGAGGGTCAACCAAGTGGTGGGGACCTACCTACGACATTTTGTTTCCGCCCGCCAGGATAACTGGTTGGACCTCCTCCCCGGGCGGAATTTTCATACAACTCCTTGGACTCTGAATCCACAGGAGCCTCTCCCTTTTTTGTTGTCCTTGGGCTACATCCCCCCCGCCTCTCCCTCTGCCTTCTTTCCCTTTTGACGTTCCCGCCCGTGGATGCCCAAGTACGGGACAATCAAGTCTCTCGGCAGGGCACACGTCAGGCCCTTCTACGGGCCTCCACTCCGTATCAAAGCCCAGGCCGACAGGGACCGGAGACCCGCGCCCATATTTAAGGGCCCGGGGGACAGGGTTTGGCTATCTGCCAAGTACATTCGCTTCAAAGTGCCCAGCTACAAGCGGTCCCAAGTATTTGGGGCCCCCTTTTGTGGTAACTTCGGCAGTTAAATCCGGTGTCCTACAAGCTCCGCTTGCCTCCCATCCTCGTATTCCCGAACTCCTTCCATGTCTCGCTCCTCAAGCCTGTGGTGCTGAATCGCTTCTCCCGTAGATCTGTCTCCTTCTCCTGTGGCGATTCTGATAACATCTTTGAGGTCAAGGGGAGTCCCCGGCGGAGAAGACAGTGAGGGGGAAGGGTTCTTCCTTATCGACTGAAAGGGGGTTTGGGCCTGAGAGCGTTCGTGGGAACCTGAGGCCAACCTGTCCCCTGACCTCCTTGCTAGGTTCCAAAAAAGAGGGGGAGACCTAGAGGGGGGGGGTAAATGTCATGGGGGCCGCGGGCACCGCTTGCGCCCCCGGTCTCCCCTCTGCCTCAGGGCTCCTGGCGCGGGTGCCGCGGCTGCCCCGCCATCTCCCTGCTGCCCGGGCTCTCGGCGTGGGTGCCGCGGCTGCCCGCGCCCATCTCCCTGCTGCCCGAGCGCCGGCATTTACCAGCCACGCTCCGGTGAACGCTGCCCCTGTCTGTTCCAGCCGTCGCGCGCCGTGCCCGGTCCCTAGGCGCGCGCACGACGGCTGGGCGGGGTTTAAAGGGCCACGCCCCATAATTGGGTTATTGCTGGGCGCTGGTCCTATTTAAGGTACACACCCCCAACACACCTTGCCAGTTCGTTGGTGTGCGTCCAGTTAGTTGAGTGTAAATTTAGAGTCTGTTCTGATCGCCCCGTGTACCAGTCCGTTTGCTACGTTCCTGACCTTGCCTGTTTGCCCCCCGCCCTGACCGTCTGCCTGTCTCTGACCACAACCTCTGCCGCCTCCCTGACCTTCTGCCTGTCCCCACTACGCCTTCGGATTACGACTCTGTACCACGCACTACCCTGCCGCCCTCGCTAGCAAGTCACGTCAGGGGTAACGACCTGGTAGCCTCACGCCGCAGCAATTCCATCCCGCTTTGCGGCGGGCTCTGGTGAAAACCGGGGGCTACTTAGACTCCGTTCCTTGACGTGGCTTACACCAACGCTAGCGGTGGTCCAGCGAATCCACCATACCCGTTACATCTGTACTAGGGCCCGGAGGCTTCAGGTTACGCCTCTGCATACAACATCAGAAAAAGCTGCTGGAAATTATTTTCTATGTTGAGGACAGGTGCTTCTTTGTACTTTATACACAATGTACTAGAAAAAAAATGGGGCCCTCATCGGGTGCCCAAAGGACCTGTTCATCCTGATACATGTAAAGAGCAGAACAGGACATGTAGAACTGTACTGTACTGTAGAGAGGCACTATTAGACCTCCAATCACTGCATGTACTTTACTAGTACAGAGGTTTCTCAAGTGAAAGGTTCATGATAATTGGCTGGATCAGTATTTGGGATATTGTATCTTGAAACCATATTCAACATACAGTGTCCCAGTAAAGATGATTGTATGTTGAAATTATTGTATACAGAGGCCATGGTACTACTATATTACAAAATAGTGCACCATCAGTGGTCAAGTACCTGGGAGCACTAAAAATACAAGTAAAAAATTAATAAAAAATTTGTTTTAAAAGTGTATTAAAAGTTCAAAACACCCTGCATTTGCCGTTGTACAAATAAAAGAAAGATAAATAACAAAAGAGGTAAGAGTCAGAATCATTAAAATATAACCTACGTTATCCCAGGTAGCAAATGCTTTAGAAAAAAAAAAGTCCAAAGCCAAAATTACTTTTTTAGGCTGCTTGCTCCCAAAATACAAAATAGAGAAGGAAAATGGACTAAAATTATCACATGGATCCTTAAATCCTAAAAGATTGGTCCAGAAAATGAGATTGCAAAGTTAATTTGGAAAATAAAATTTGTAGTTTTTAACAGTAATAAAGCATAAAAAAACTAAAATAAATGTGTTATTGCTGGAATCAACATGACGCAAAAAAACAATAAAATTAACTACACAGGAATGCCATAAGGTCAACTCCCACCAAAAATGGTGGGAATCAACTCACCCCGGATTGATGTGGTTTCCTATTACATTGTATGGCACAGAAAATGGTATTAAAAATTATAAATTAAGTTTCCCTGTGCAAAAGATCTTTCTTCTCTCTTCCTGCCATGAGGACGAAGGGACAAAACGTTGTGTTCTGAGCAGCAGTCGTGAACTTTTAGCATTTCGGGGTCATTGAGCTAGAAATCGGACAATAAGTGAGTGGACACTACGTGATTAGGCTTATGGTCTTGCTATTGCTCATGACTGTTATATTAAATGAGCATCTCTATCCTTGTCTAATATAGAAATCCATTAAGCTACTGGTAAGCTACTAAAAATAATGCAAGGACATAGATCTCATTGATCTCTAAATGTGTCTGCTTCTGCATGATATGTCAATTTGTATAGATAGAATGAATAATGGACAAACAAGGAACTCAAATATACCTAATCGCTAGTTAAATATGCAATGCATTATGCAGAATACACTAAGGCTATGGGAACAGCACAGTGCACCAATGAGAACTGAAGAACAACAGTGATTCCAGAAATAATGTGACAATGAAGTCTAGACTATTACGGGCCCATGGTTAATGCTTGTGCTTAATGCTTGCTTAGCAGAAAGTTCAATGCATAAGAAATGAAATGCAAGGAAATATTTGTGATGCCCTCTAAAGAATTTACCATAGTTGTGCACCAATACCTGCTAAATGAGTCCTGCCAGGAAGGGGTATTTAAAGGGGTTGTCTCCCTACAGATTTCATAGGATGCATGAATGAATATTCTGTCACTTCCTGGTCAGACTGACTGTAATTTGCATACAGCTCTGTGGTGTATTCAACTCTGTGTTTTCATTCTGCTAATTAGTTTAAGTTAGCTCAGAAGTTCTCCAGAACTGCTAGCAGGAGTTTTTGTCTGATCCCTCAAAAAAAGCCCTAATTAGTGCTGTTTACTTTAGATAAATCAAGCTTTTTACTGCAGGCCAGCACAGAGTTGCCGCGATCTGTGTGATGACATCACCCCCTGCTATCACATAGAACAAACAGCAGGGGGGGAGAGATGTTTAAAGGTCAGTCACTGAGGGAACGGAAAGAGTCAGGGAGGTGATAAATTCACTTGTATCTCCTTAACAAAAACAGACGAACAAAGCAATATATTTGGAAAATGTCTTTATTTTGTGTTCCCTATATTTTGAAAGCTATTCTTTGTAGAGAGACAACCCCTTTAAGCTTAAAAATATTTAAAGGGATTGTCTCATCTCAAAGTTTCATAGGATGCATGAAGTAATGCTGGTTTCTCTGTCACTTCCTGGTTAAACTGTCTGTAATTAGCATATGAGCTCCATGTATTCAGACTCCTCTGTTTATTAGTCTAGATTAAATAAATTACCTTCTCTGAGGTCTGGAGAAGCTTCTCAACTAATGTAAAGTAGTAGAGTAATTAGTCTTTTGTCTGAAAGATCAGATAAAAACAAGCTGTCACTGTCCAGAGTTCTGTGCTGTCCCCTGTGTGATGTGTGACCTGTATGATGACATCACTCCCTGCTATCAGATAGAACAAACAGCAGGGGGGAGAGATGTACACAGGTCGGTTACTTGCGGAACTAGATAGAGCCAGGAAGGTGATAAAATCATTTGTAGCTCCTTAACAAAAAAAAATGAACAACGCAATATATTTGTAAAACATCTTCTTTTAGTGGTCTCCTACATTTTGAAAGCTAATTTTTGTAGCGAGACAACCCCTTTAAGTGCTAGAACTGGGTAATAAAACAAAGAAATATATTCTCATCTCTACTCACCCCAGTTCCAGCACTAACACTGCTGGCAGTGTCTCCACCTCTCATGTTTACATATGGCTCTGCTGTCGCCTTGTGACCCCTGCAGCTGATCAGTGGCTTTTAATAAAGTGGCATTGCCTTGACATCGTTACCGAAAGCCGTTTGTTTCCTGAGCTTCTTCTCTCAATAATTCTATCCTATCAACAGCACTTCCATTCAGCTAAGCAAGGGTCACCTCTCCATACTTGCAGTGGTCTTCCAGGCCCAGCATTATTGGTATTTACCTGCTCTTTTAAGTTTCTCAATGTGCCTAACAATCCAGTACAGGCTGTCAATTTTCGTTTTTGCTGATAATCTTCACTCACTGTACTTCAACCTATATTTTACTGCTGTATACTCAACCTGGCTTCTTCTGTATTCTGTAAGCATTCCTCTATCTTCCTGTATTAGACCATTGCTTGCTTCTGCTCCACTGCCGACAGACATGTTGTGCTAGACTATGTAGTAATGGTGATGGTTGCCAGACTTAGATGGGCCACCCCAGAAACCATAAAATGCTAGCCATATGGGATATGTACGGAATGTGTAGGTGTGTGGAAATAGTCAGAACTCTAAGGGCATGTCCCCACGGCACGGTTTCTCTGCCGGTTTGCGGTTTTTCAGACCGCCTGAAAAACCGGGCGAAAATGAGCACAATGGTGCTCTATGAAAAACCTGTGCAGCAGTCCCCACTGCATGGGTTTTCCGTCCGGCGGTTTTGCCGCCCACGGCCCGGCCCCACACCACTGTAGAAGCACAATCGTCCATCCGGTCTCCGGACGGAATCTGTGCTGCACACTGAGACGGGGGAGGGCTTTGCTCCGCTCATCGCGGAGAAAAGCCGTGTCCCCACCAAAACCACACCCCCCCCCCGGGCGGGGGGACGGCTGCAAAACAGGACAAAAACTGGCAGGTATTTGTCCTATGCCGTGGGGATGCGCCCTAAGGGTATGTTCACTTGGCTTATTTGCACACTGCTTGGATGCTGATTTTTCCAAAACAGCATCAAAACTTCACTTGAAACATGCTTCTTCAGAAGAGGTTTTAGACAAGGTTCTCGTTGCATTTTTGGACAAGGTTTTGGTCAAGGTTTTGGATTTTCAACCATATGAATTAATAGCCATAGCAAAAAAATGCGCTGACAAATTATCCAAAAATGCGACAAAAACGCACCTGTAATGGGGGCTGGCGCGGGCCCGCAGGGGGTCCGGCGCGGGTGCCGCGGCTGCTGCGACCATCCCCCTGCTGCCCGGACGCCGGCTCACTTACCCATCCACGCTCCTGTGTACGCTGATCCTGCCTGTCCTGGCCGCCGCGCGCGTACCCGCTGCCTAGGGCACGCGCGCAGCGGCTGGTCTGGATTTAAAGGGCCAGCGTCCCGGTAACTGGTCTATTGCCGGGCGCTGGTCCTATTTAAGGGATACGCCCCCAGCACTCTCTGCCAGTTCGTTGGTGTGCGTTAGAGAGTCTTGAGTGCATTGGAGTTCCGTTTGATTACCCGTGTACCAGTCCGTCCGCTACGTTTCCTGACCTTGCCTGTTTGCCGCCTGCCCTGACCTTCTGCCTGTCTTTGACCACGAACCTCTTCCGCCCGTCCTGACCTTCTGCCTGTCCCCGACTACGCCTCTGGATTACGATTCTGTACCACGCAGTACCCCGAACACCATCGCAAGCAAGTCATGTCACGGGTAGCGACCTGGTGGCCTCACGCCGCAGCAAGTCCATCCCGCTTTGCGGCGGGCTCTGGTGAATACTGGGGGCCACTTAGACTCCACTCTCTGGTGTGGCTTACGCCATCATCACTTGCGGTGGTCCAGCGAATCCACCGAACCATTACAGTATGAACTGGCCATGGATTCCGCCAGGGTACCTCTGCCTGAACTCCGGGACGTCACGACGGCCGTTGCTCAGCACAGCCAGCGTATTAACCAGCTCGCGCCCATGATGCAGAACCTTGCGGCCCGTTTACCCCCGCCGGCGGCTGCTTCCGCCACGCCAGCACCAGTTTCTCCGGCTCCGGGACCATTTCTGCATCTGCCGTTTCCCTCACGCTATGATGGAGATCCGAAGAAGTGCAGAGGCTTCATCAGTCAATGCTCCATCAACATCGAGATGTTGAGGCATCAATTCCCTATCGAGCGGGCTAAGGTGGCCTTCATAATTAGCCAATTAGCCTCCTAAAGGGCGAAGCTCTGGCCTGGGCCTCTCCGCTATGGGACCGAGGAGATCCGTTGATGGCGAATCTACACAGCTTCCTCCAGGGGTTCCGCTCAGTCTTCGAGGAACCTGGCCGCACCTCTGCTCCGTCTCCGTCAGGGCGACTCCACTGTGTGTCACTACTCCGTGCAGTTCCGCACCTTAGCCTCTGAGCTGGACTGGAATAATGAGACCTTGGTGGCGACTTTCTGGCAAGGCCTTTCGGGCAAATTAAAGACGAGCTCGCTGGTCGTGACTTGCCATCTGCTCTGGACGACCTGATTCGGTTAGCTACCAGAATCGACATTCGGTTTGCCAAGAGACAACAAGAGCTCTGCCTCCAACAGGAGATCACCCTACCACGCCGGCTACCTCGTCTGGTTCCCGTGTTCCAACGACCTCCACTTCCTCCGCCATTGGTTCCTGCGGACGAACCCATACAGGTCAAGAAAGCCCACCTGACCCAGGAGGAACGCTCGCAGAGTCGTCAGAGGCAGCTGTGCTTCTACTGTGGCGGTTCTAGCCACTTCATTCGGGACTGTCCGGTGCGCCCGGGAAACCCTCATCTAGGGCTCACAGGAGAGGCATTCCTAGGTGTCAGTGCAACCTCTCTCCGTCTGACCATTCCCGTACTCTGTGGAATTTCGCCGAACAGCACCTTTCAAGCCACATCCTTCCTTAATTCGGGGTCCGCTGGAAATTTTGTCAGCCAAGCTCTGGTGTCCAAGTTTCGTCTCCACGCTGACCCCTCTGCAGAAACCCATGTTCATCTCCTCCATCAGTGGCGAATGCCTAAAGGACGCTATACGATTCTGCACTGTGCCCCTCACCTTGCAGATAGGTGCCCTACACAAGGAGACTCTGAAACTTCTTGTTCTGCCCCGTTCTTCTTCTGAAATTCTCCTGGGTCTCCCCTTTGGGTTTCAAGACCATGC
>JAODAL010063994.1:0-18948 GCA_025379985.1 Phyllomedusa bahiana
TTCCACTTCGTTAAATAATTCCCAAAATTTAAACCCAGACCCTTTTTAAACTCGTTATTGAATTCAGCATGACAAGTTCCTCTGGCAGAGAGTTACAGTGTCTCACTGCTCTAACAGTAAAGAGTTCCTTTCTATGTTTATGTAGAAATGTTCTTTTCTCTAGACGTAGATATATGTTGTTATAGATATCAGTATAGGACTGGGGTGCCTTGGGCGCACCAGAGGAGTTTATTTTAGGAGCCCAATGACATCTTCACACTAATCTGTAATCAAGATGAAGCGCTGGGGCTTCTGAGTCTCTCACCTAATTGCAGTAGGACATCGGTGGTATGTATGAACGGGACTGCGCCAGATACCTGCCGCTTTTTCAGTCCGATATCCAGTGCAGCCCCATTCCTTACATTTTTAAAAGCCCCGCACGCCATTATCAGGCGCATAACACAGTGCCTGCGACACTTTGTAATGTGCCTGATTTCCGGGGGCGTGCGGGAGGCAGGGCGCACTAGAACCATTTATTTATAGCTTTGCTATGGCATTTCTAGGCGCATTACTGCTGGAACAGGTATACCACTTTCAAAGTGGTATATCTGAGCCAGAAATGTCGTACAAGCGCTAGAATGCACCTGGTTTCTGACCCGCTGTAGAGCAGGTTAATAAAATAGGCACATTATAGACTAATATTATGCGCATGAAATATGGCATTAACACGCCAAATTTCATATATGTCGCCCAAAAGGTTTAAAGATATTTCCCCCTCCCCAAATGATACATTTTATATAAATAAAAATATATCAAAAGCTGTAAACATAAAAGGCCACATGTATGAGAACTGTCTTGATCTAAGAATTTCCTTGTTGTCCATAGTAACCAATCAGAGCTCCCCTTTCATTTCATACAATGCTCTGAAAAAAATGAAAGGGGAGCTCTGATTGGTTGTTATGGGCAACAAAGAAAGTCTTAGACCAAGAAAGTTTTCATACATGTCCCTCAAAGTCCCTAAAAAAAATGAGTATAAAACCACTAAATAATGGTCATACAGTTACCAAATAACAATGCTACATAAAACCAGAATCCCAAGGCTAAAATTACCAATAATTCCACTAAGACCAAACACCGTCACATCATGACCACATACAGTTGAAACTAGAAGTTTACATACACAATATAAAGATACATATGCATGTTTTTCTCACTATCCGACATGAAATGAGAATAAACCTTACCCGTTTTAGGTCAATTAGGATTACCAAAATTACTTAGATTTGCCAAATGCTAGAAAAATATGAGAGAGAGAAATTTTCTGGCATTTGGCCAGTCCATCACTAGATATATTCCTGGGTATAAATAGATCCTGGGAGAGATCTCTACATTGGCCCTAATATATTTAAACATATTTATTATGTCCCCCCAAAGCCGTCTTTTCTCTAAACGAAATAACCCTAATCTTGCTAATCTTTCTGGCTATTGTAGTCCACCCAGTCCTTTTATTATTTTTGTTGTCTGCCTTTGAATCTGTTCAAGCTCTACAATGTCTTTCCTGTGCTCTGGTGCCCAAAACTGTACACAACATTCCATGTGTGGTCTAACCAGTGACTTGTATAGTGGGAGAATAATGTTATCATCGTGTGCATCTATGCCCCTTTTAATACACCCCATGATCCTGTTTGCCTTGGAAGCTGCTGTCTGACACTGGCTGCTACAGTTACGTTTACTGTCCACCAGAATTCCCAAGTCCTTCTGCAGGTCACTTTTTCCCAGCGTTTCCCATTAAACAAGAAATCATGGAATGGATTTTTCCTTCCCATGTGCATAACCTTGCTTTTATCTGTGTTAAACCTCATCTGCCACTTCTCTGCCCAGGCCTTTAACTTATCTAGATCCCTTTGTAATAAAACATTGTCCTTTATTGTGTTGATTATTTTATAAAGCTTAGTATCATCTGCAAAGAGTGATACTCTACTGTGCAATCCCTCTGTAAGGTCATTAATGAATATATTAAAGAGAATAGAGCCTAATACTGACCCCTGTGATACACCACTAGTAACAGGGATCCAGTCTGAGTATGTACCATTAATCACCACCCTTTGTTTTCTATTACTGAGCCAGTTGCTTACCCACTTGCAAACATTTTTCCCCAGTCCAAGCATTCTAATTTTACTTACCAACCTTTTATGGGGCACAGTATCAAAAGCTTTAGAAAAATCCAGATACAGGACATCTAATGCCCCCAGTCTAGGACTAACCTCGAAGCTGATGAGATTAGTTTGACAGGACCGATTCTTCATAAACCCATGCTGGAACGGAGTTATACATTTATTTTCAGTGAGATACTCCAGGATAGCATCTCTTAGAAAACCTTCCAACATTTTACCTACAACACAGGTTAAACTTTCTGGCCCATAGTTTTCAGGATCACTTTTTAACCCATTTTTGAATATTGGCACCACATTTGCTATGTGCTTTGGGACATACCCCGTTATTATACAGTCCATAAATATTAAGAATAGGGACCTATCACATTACTTAATTCCCTTAGGACACAGTGGTGTGTCACATGAGGACCTGGTTTGTCTATTTCAATCTTATTAAGGCAGAGCTGAACTTCATCCTGGGTTAGACAAGAAACATTTAAGGTGGACTTTACCTCACCACTCTGCACATCAACAGGAAGGTAATTTTCCTTGGTAAATAGGGTGGAGAAAGATTTGTTTAACCCGTTACCAATGCAGACAGTTTTGACCTTCTGACAAAGCCCCATTTATGAAATCTGGCATGTGTCATTTTATGTGAGAATAACTTTTTGACACTTTTACCTATCCATTTGATTCGGAGATTGTTTTCTCGTGACACATTGTGCTTTAAGATAGCAAAAAAATTTGGTCCCTACAATACTTATTTTTGTAAAAAAATATCAAAATATTGTGAAAATGTAGAAAAATTTGCCATTTTCAAAATTCAACAATTTCTGAGTGTAAGACAGATAGTTATTCCACACAAAATAATTTATAACTAGCATCTACCATATGTCTACTGTAGATTGGCATCATTTTTTAAATGTCTTTTTTATGTTTTGCGACATTAGGGGGCTCAGAAATTTAGTAGTAATTTTTCACATTTTCAAGAAAATTTGCAACATAGATTTTTTTTAGGAACCAGTCCAGCTATGACGTGGCTTTGAGGGGCCTGTATGGTAGATAACCATTTAATGACTCCTTGTAAGAAACAACACCTCTTAAAGAATTCAAAACAGCTTTTAGGAAGTTTATTTATCCATTAGGGGTTTCACAGAAATTAAATCAAAGTGGAGGTGAAATTTCAAGTTGTTACTTTTTTTTTTTGCAGATTTTCAATTTTTATCCATTATTCACTCGAACACGGTATATGATAATAGGGAAATGCCACTTAGCATTGATTCTTCCAATTCTGCTCTTTTCAGAAATATCCCATATGAGGCCCTAGTTCGCTATTTGGCTCAACCACAAGCCTCTGGACTTTGGGGTCTCATTTTAACTACGATTCTCTTAAGTGCCAGGTTTGCGAACACCCTAAGGTGTTAAAACTTAATAAACATCCTAAAAAGAACACATATTGGAAACTACACCCCTTAAGTAATATATCCAGGGGTGTAGTGAGTAGATCGATCCCATTGGTGTTTCACAAATTCAATGACCCTTCTCCAGAATCCTAGTCACTATAACTTGTTATATTTTTGCAGTCTAGAAATCTATGCAGACCCTTTTTGAACTCTTAGGGCGCGCAGGTCATAGATTTAGCGCTTTCTAGCTACAAAGCGACACTTCTGACTTAGGTAAACCACTTTTAAATTGTTCTACCTGTTCCAGCAGTAATGCATCTGGATTTGCCGATAAAAAGGCATACATGTGTAGCTTCGTACGGTTGTAGTGCGACGCGCCTCCAGCACGCCCACCAATCTCAGGGGAATTACAAAGTGCTGCGGGCGCTTTATAATGTGCCTAATGTTGGAGTGCGCCTGATTAAAAATATAGCGAACAGGGCTGCGCCAGTTTTTGGGCTGAAAAGACGCCAGACTTCTGGTGCAGCCCTGTACATACCCTTAGTAAATTCACCATGACAAGTTCCTCTGGCAGAGAGCTCCACAATCTCACTGCTCTTACAGTAAAAAATCCATTTCTATGTTTATGAAAACACCTTCTTTGATCTAATCATAGAGGATGCCCCCTTGTTCTGGATACAGTCCCATTCACAAACAGATCATGGGAAAAATGGCAATATTGACTCTTGATACATTTATTCATATCTATTAAGTCAACCCAAAGTCATCTCTAAGCTAAATATTAGTAGTGCTCGAACGACTTCTGGAGAAGAGCAAAATAGAATAATTTTTGTCCAGGTAGTATTGTTCTAAAGACATTCTACTTTCTGGATCTGTAAAAGGCAGCAATACTCTATAAAAATACAGAATCAATAACTTATTATTTGTAACAAAAACTTGACATAAAGGTGTAGGTAACATGCATTTTGAATAATTATTTATCCGAGCAGCGATTATAACTCATATACATGTTAATTTAGCAGATCGGGCTCCACTCTAGCAACTGTGTAATACCATTGACCATCATTGTTCCGGGGCTGTGTTTCCGACCATAAATTTTGCTTTTCACTTTTTACTAATTGTGTTCATTTCTAGACCTGATATTTCTACGTTGTTTCTGTTAATGCAATATTGCTTCTACACTCTAATGATGCATATCTCATGGTACATAGAACTGTTCTTTTTCCAGTGCAAAGTTTGTTTTGAAAATTTAGTGGGCATAGGGAAACCCCCTGGGGAAAGAAAAATTTTTGGGCATCGGGTTTACCCTTAGGCCCTTGAGAATAAATTTTTTAAATTGGCTTTAAAACCTCTTTATTGAAATTTAAATGTTTTCCATTTCACACTCTTCTAATTCCATTGGTAATAGCTCAGTAAGTCAGCCAGTGTCAGCTGTATGGAAAAACAAAAACACTCCCAAAATGGTGAAAAACCCTGTCCGGGCCCTTTTTCCCATGGGGGAAGGCAATGCAGGGTGATTGTCTAGGACTTTAAATTTTTTTTTCCCCAAACCCCACTGAATTTTAGAAAAGGGTTGACATATAAATCTACTTACAAGGCATCCTAAGTAATAGAGATCACAGTGTTCTGGGAATTACACCTAATACTGTTTTCTTCATTTAACATAAAGAGAGCATGCACATATAACAAGTAATAAATTATGTTACTTATGTTTTACTTGGACTAAGCATAATACAACACTATGTATTTCCTCTTATTAACACAGTATATTTACGATAATGCACTGTAACATGCTATTTTTGGCCCTCGCATATTAAGAGGGTCTGGAGATGATTTTGGATCAGTTTTTGGGGTTGTTTTTGCCTCTGCGGGGGAATAAAGATTGATACCAGTAGTGTTTTGTTTTTATTTTTATGGGGTTAATTGTGGATTTTTTGCCATCTCTATGCAGCCCTACATTTAGGTGGTTACATGGTGGTTTAGTATCTAAATGAGTTGTCTGGTTCTTTTTATTTTTTTATAAATTTGGCTCACCATGTGTGCAAATGTGTATACAGTATATACTTTACTACTTTGTAATGTGTACGCGGGTTTGAAAAGTAAAGACGTTTCTTTTTGGAACGTCAGTCCTTACTGCTGCATAAAAAAAATAGAAGGCCGTCGGGGCCGCCCTGCTGCTGTGCAAATGGCGCTTGTCGGGAAGGCTAGTGCTGTGTTTTTGTGGGCCCCCCTTTACCCCTTTCCCAAAAACCAAAGTTTATTTACTTGTATTGTGTGAAGTTCGTTTGGGGGGGCGCAGGGGGGTACATTTTTGGAAGCGCTGGCCCTGTGAATAGTTTTGCAGGGCGCTTTGTGAGGAGGCCAGCACTGCTATAGTGTAGCCACCCACAGCTGTTCCCAAATGGAACTTCACACTACATAGAGTAGTGTGACATTTGTTCTTTAACAACCCTCACAAAGAACAAAGGGAACATCAGTATGCATCTATCTGTCTACGTATCTATCTATGTTTCTATCTATCTTCAATTTATCTATCCATCTTTTGTAATGGAGGCCAGTTTGACAATTAATGATCAAAACGGGTTTTGGGTTTTTTAAAACCTTTTTTATTTAGGTACTTCAGTTTTCAGAAACCCTCACTTTTAAAAGACATTTAAAGTGATTTTTACGACTCCGGTGGATACCCCAATTTTGGGTGAAAAACAAGATAAAAAGGATTTTGGGGAAAAAGGTTTTGGAAAAACTGTCAAGGTCAAAGGGATTTTCTTTTTTCCCCATGGGCAAAAATTTTTTTCTTTTTTCAGAGCACTATATGAAATGAAATGGGAGCTCTTATTGGTTTCTATAGGCAAAAAAAGTCTCAGACCTAGACAGTTTTCATATATGAGGCCCTTGGTGTAGACCCAACCTTAAAGGTGTTTCCTCACCAAAACGATTAGCTTTAAATGTGGGGAAATTAAAGATATTCCCAAAATACTTTTGCGGGTTCTGATTTTTTCTTTGTTGAGGAGATAAAGGAGATGTTATCTACTCCTAGTGAGACATGTATGTTCGGGATTTTCATCCTTTTCTGGCATCGAATGTGCCAATGTGTTAGGCGCATTGTTAGTAAGACTCAACATTTTTTAATTTAGAGCCTAAAATGATGGGGGTTCGGGGGGGGGTGCCCGCACCAAACTCATATTAATAGGAGTGTTGAGCGATTGCGTTGGCTATCGAGATCGAGCGATAGTGGGCCCGCTATCGATAAGGGTTTTTCGATAGTGAGCATCGATTATGAGGGGGGATTACCATTAGAGTTATGGGAGAGCAACAACACCTTCATTATTCCCCCAAACAAGGCTGGAGAAAACTGGGAAAATTTAAAATCCAAAAAACAGTAAAGGGGTATTTCTACATCTTAGGCAAACACTTAGGTTATAAAGTCACAGAAAAAAAAATCACAGACCATTCACTTTCCCTGTCTTGGGGGCACAGGATGGGCCCTTAAACCTGCATTTACCACCCAAATTTAAAAAGTGGGCCCGAAGGGGAGTATTTTTTTTGAAAACCCTATTTTTCTTGAACTGGACATTGGGAAAATTTTCCCGTCCCGGAAAAGCGCATGAGCCCCCCAAACCTGTGACCCAAAATTTTTTTAAAAAATGCGCCCAAAAAAGGGTTTTCAAAACCCCCATTTTTGTTGAACTGGGCCTTTAAATATATCTGTCCTGTTCCCCAGAATGACAAAATTAAAAACCCGTCTGGGCCCACAGTTTTAAAAAATGCCCGAAAAAGGAGTCTTTCAACCCCCAATTTTTTTTTGAACTGGGCATTTTTACCCGTCCCTTTTCCCGGGCCCCAGTTTGACCATTAAACCTGTTTGACCCCCGTTTTCAAAGTGCCGGGGAAAAAAGGGGGTCTTTCAAAACCCCCATTTTTTGTTTGAACTGGACATTGACTAGAATGTCCTGTGCCCAGCATGAAAACCCGGGCCCGGGGTTACAGTGGGTGCGGTGAAAGCCCCGGGTTTGGGGGTCCGTCATCTATTAACAGCAGGTTAAAATGCCCCCCTGACGCAGCAACAAAAAAAATGTCGGGGTGAAGCAGAGGCGGGAAACCGGAAGTGTGAGAAACTCCCGCCTTCCCCAGTAAAACAGTCAAGACCTGGGGTAGTGGGTTGCCCCTCCGTACGGAACCCCAAATTTAGCTTCCTTGGAAAAAACTGGTGGTTAACGGGTTTCCCGTTACCCCAGGTTGGGCCCCCTTTTTCTTGGCATTTTTTTTTCTTTATTTTAAATTTAACGTGTGGAGGAAATTGTCTCTGTTTCTTTGTTCTTGGCCGTGCTCCAAACTCCAAAAGTTTCCTTTTGAAAAAATACTTTTGGGGCAAGGGTTTTCCCGTACCCCCCTTGTAAAAATTCAGGGGGTTTTTTTTACCCGCTATTTTGTTCATTTCAAGTTTTTTAGTAGTTTAATTCTAGAAAACCATTTTTAAAAAGGATGGAATTTCCCCCATTTTCTTTTTTTCTCTTTTTTTCATTGTATTAAAAAGGGTTGTCTAAAAACAGGGGTTTATGTAGTTAAAGGGTTTGCAAAAAACCCAAGTTTATTTTGCAATATGTGTCCCTTATGTTTTGAATAATAAACGGGATTTTTTCACCTTTTAATTCACCTGTGGTGAATATTGAATTTTCTGTTTTTTAAAATTTACGTAGGGTGCTGCGTCAATGAACAATGCTGGGGGTGCAAAAGGGCAAAAACACATAATTTTTTTTTTTGATATAAAAAAACGGTTTTTTTTTTTGCACCTTTCAAAATTACCTGTGGTGAAAATAGAATTGCCCGTTTTAAAATTTTCGTAGATGTTTGGGCAATGAACAATGCTGGGTGCGAAAATTTAAAAAACACGTAATGTTATGTTTTGGTATAATAAAAAGGTATTTTTTGCACCCTTTTAATTCAAATGTGGTGAATTTTAAAAATTGCTGTTTTAAGATTTAAAAGTAGATTTCTGCCCTCAATGAAAAAATTTCTGGGTGCGCAAAATTTTAAAAACACGTAACTGTATGTTTTTGTATAATTAAAAGATATTTTTTTCACCCTTTAAAATTTAACCCGTGGTGAATATAGAATTGTGTTTTTTAAAATTTAAGTGATGGGTGCGTCAAAGAACAAAAGCTGGGTGCGCAAAAATCAAAAAAACAAGAACTGTTATGTTTTGGTATAATTTAAAAATTTTTTTTTGCACCTTTCAATTCAATGTGGTGGGAAAATAAAAATTGTGTTTTAAGATTTACGTAGATGCTGCGTCAATGAAAATTTCTGGGTGTGCCCAAAAATTTAAAAAAACGTAAACCCGTTATGTTTTCGTATAATAAAAAGACCGGCCCTGAAAATTTTCAAAAAGGTAGATGCTGCTTTAAAATTCCCCTTTTGCTAATACATAAAAAAACCTTCAAATCTCTAATTGAACTTTTAAAATTTGGGAAAGGGTCACGCTAATAGTAGAGGTTTCTCTGTGCAGGAAAAAAACTAATTTCGCTGAGCTGTTTTTGGGCCCCAGGCAGAGCGCGGTCCCATCCCCATGAGACGTGGAGGGCATGAGGCTGAAACAGGAAAAAGCTTTTTCCAATGTAAAAACGAGGTCATGTGATTTTTCCAGCCCAAACGCAACCTACACATCCCGTCATGACGTTTTCACACACATCTCACCCCGCTCTATTCTGTTTAAACTGATTTTTTTTTGGCCGGCAAAAATTTCAGGAAAAACGCCCAAAAAGGGGCGATCTTAATAGGGTGTTTCTTAATTTTTTTTTTTTTCCTTTTTAATTTTATCGCATGAATCTGGAAATTTTTGATCCCCCTAAAAAACCCTTTCCCATTTCACTTTGTCGATTTAAAAATCGCTCAACACTATTAAAAGCACATTTGTTTTTGTTTGGCAAAAAATAGGCTCATTACTGCCGAACAGGAAACCTTTTTAAAATGTGGTTGTCGGGCCCCTGAGGAGTCGAAGTCAGTAGATTTGTTTAGGGAAAAAAAAATTCCCTTTTTTTAAAATTTACCCCAACAAAAATAAAAAGTAATTTTTGACAGTTAGCAAACTTTATAAAATTACATTATTTCAATTTTACAAAAAATGTTATCATATGAAATCAATATAAAAATATGTAATATCCCAAAAATATAAAAATATCTCCTATAAAATTTATTTAAAATTTAAAAAAGAATCAAAAACTAATTTTTTAAATACATTAAATTTGAAATTTTTTTTGGTCTCCCCCTTTTTTCTCGATACGCAAGAGCGACAGCAAGGTCCAGCAAGATTGTGGTTTGCCCCTCAAACTGTTGTAGAAAAAAGGGAATAATTACAAGCAAGATTCAGTATCATAGTTTCTATTCAGGACATGCTATTCTAATGAAATTTTGTTTTATTTCCAGCTATCTTAGCCTTTATCATTTTTTGGAACTTACTTTTGCCTAAGTTCTGTAATGCCCCAAAACACCGGAGGGTGCAATGAACTTTGGAACCTTTATGAACCAAAAAAAAACCTTTTTCTCATTCAGGGGATTGACTCTGAAAAAAAGATGGAAAAATAAATTTCAATGACCTAGTTCCACACATATCTGCCATAGGCGTTTTTGGATCTTTTTTGGGATCGTTTTGGGATCAAAAAGCGGCATCCAAAAAAGTGAGCGTCTTTGGATCAAAACAGACCCAACATGTCCCCAAATACGCGCGGTTTTTGGCTGCGTGTTGGATGCAGCAGGGCACACCCTTATTTTAAATAGGGCCCCTGTGGGGTCTTTAGACAAGAATTGAAATTTTCAATTTTTTGGAACGGGTCCAAAAAGAGGGTTGCGAAAGACGCAGGAGACAACATCGCGATCACTGTGTGAAGCGATCGTGTCCGTTTTAAAAGCAATGTAAAAGCACTTGCTTTTGTTGGGGCCGTTTTTGGGGTCCTTTTGGGGTGAAGACAGATACAAAGATGCAGCTGAAAAGTGTATGTTGCAAGGACGAAAAAAGTGTGTGAACATTCCTTGGTTCACAAGTTTCTTTGGTTTTGACCACCTCTTTTTGTCTATTTTCTGTTGGATTGCTCAAGTAGTCCTCTTCCTACAGGTGTTTCGTAGAAAAAAGGGTTGTTTATTTAAGTTAAGGAAAAGGTTTTTAAAACTTAGAGAGCAGTCAATACTGTGCAGGTCAGCTGAAAAAAGAGGTGGTATGCCTTTATTATGTAGACCTCTCCCCGAGCCCGAACAGGGGAAAATTTAGCCTGTTTCCGTTTCAGCTTTATGAAAAGCTGGTGAGACAACCCCTTTAATGCCAAAGGAACCATAATTTACCTTTGCACAGCTGCAGCATGAATATATATTTACATACATGCTATTCCTATGAAGAGGCCAGGAAGAACAAAAAAAAAAAATAAATAAGCACATATACAAAATAGAAAAAAAATGCAGCACTCAAAGTTAAAGAATGTGGGTGCCAGTTGACCAAGACCACATAAAAAAGTTGCAGCACTTCAACAATGAAAATCAAAATAGTGGGTGTACTTTATTAACCTATGTCATCGTAATGTTTCTGCTTGTTGAGCTAAAAAAATGCAGTGATATGGGATAGTAAAGTATACCCACTTTTTTCATTTCCATCATTAAATATACATATTAAGTGAGTGCTGTATCTACACATCCAACACGTACTTATCCAACACAGGGGGCGTGATACATGGCTTCTTCCACCCCTGAAAAAAGGGGGCTTGTTTCCTCCAGGGGCTCCCCAGGGCAGTATGCCAGGTAAGCGGCATGTTTACGTCACATGCTTCATGTACACCCGCTCCCGGACTAGTTTCCCCGGGGGGAGGAAACTTGGAGAGGTAAGTAGCATTTTTATTTTCATTTCAACTTTATCTGCCTATACCTAATGGGCATATAAAAAACCCATAGTTGGCAAAATAAAACCTAAGCAGCCTAATTTTCCAGTGGGGGATAAAATCCCAAGGGGGCAAATAATTACTTACAGGGGCCCTAACCCACTACAGGGGGGGGAAAAAAATATTACAGGGGGATAATCCTACCAAAAAAGGGGGGCATATTCTTCCAACAGGGGTTATAGAACTACGGGGGCCCCCTAATTTTCCCACAAATGGCATAAACCTACATACAGGGGGCAAATAATTCCTAAAGGGGCTATAAACCTACCTACAGGAGGCAAATAATTACCTATAGGAGTATATAATTACCTATAGGGGCCATATACCTACCTCCAGGAGACATATACCTACTTAAAGGGGGCAAATAATTACCTACAGGGGACATATAATAACCTACAGTGGCCATATATCTATCTAAAGGGGGCATATACCTACCTACAGGGGTACATAACTACCTACAGGGGGCGAATACCTAAATACAGGGGGCTATTCTACCTATCAAAGGGCTATATCCCTACCTCCTAGAGGCTTACATAATACCTACTGGGGGGCATTATACTACCGGGGGAAAAAAATTTTAAAAAGGGGGGACATATAATAACCTACAGGGGCCCAAATTATATTATTAAAAGGGGGCAAATCCTTTACCTACAGGGGTACATAACTACCTACAGGGGGCGAATACCTAACTACAGGGGGCCTATATCTACCTACAAAGGGCTTATATCCCTACCTCCTAGAGGCTTACATACATACCTACTGGGGGGCATTTATACCTACCGACTGGGGTGGTCTATATTCCTACCTACCTACAAGGGTTCAATATACCTACCCACCTACCTACAGGGGGCCTATACAACTATATACTAGGAACCTATACTCCTACTTATTTGTGAGACCCATATTATTACATATATATACTAGGGACCTAGATACCTACCTATTAGAGGACCTATAAATCTACCTATCTAATGGGCTGCTATACATCTATCTAATTGAAGACTGCCTACCAAAAAAAAGTGGTTTCCCTATCTGCCTACCTAGTTTGGAGGTGTACATACATATTATATTTGGGGATTTAACTACCTCCTATATGGGAATACAAAACAAGACTAAAATGGGATCCCCATAGCCATTTGGGGGCAATTTTACTGTTAGAGGCACAAAGGTGTCATTATTACCGTTTGGTCAAAAAATATATATAGGCAGCACTTCAAAAAGGAACAACATTTATTTACCCAAACTGCAGCAACGTTCCGGTTCTAATCAGAACCTTTCTCAAGCAGTGTATGGCGGCTGTGTGCTGGTAATATTGGTTGTAGTATAATGGTTTATATTCAGTAATGGTATGTTGTATTATTCCGTCACTATGTGGTGGAATTATTCACTCACTATGTGGTGGTGATATGCAGTCATGGTGGGGTGGTAGCCGGTCACTGTGATGGTGGTATGTGGTGATATTATTCAGTCACTATGTGGTAGTGATATGTGGTCATGGTGTTGTGGTATTATTCTGTCATTATGTTCTGGTGATATGTGGTCTTAGTAGAACATTGATACTATTAGCCTGGGATTTTGGTTTTGTGTAGCGGTGTTATTTGGTAACTGTATGACTATTATTTAGTAGTTTCATACGTAGAACATTATGTAAAAGCTGTTTGTCTATTCTGGCTCTGGTTAATGGTGTTGCAATGTGTCGCGTCGTGGCACAACATGTTAAGGGGGGTAGAAATTTAGCCTATTAATGGCCCTGTCTCAGACATTTGTTGGAATGACCCATGTTGTCCTCTAGTTTCGAGAATAAGTTAAACTTTAATTTATCTAAGGCTTTCAGTATAGTCCCATTTTCCCCTCCCAGTATACTTCAAAAGGGAGAAATTAATTTAAACTAACTAAAATGATTTATGCATCTAAATTTCTGTGGGGAGGGATTCTGACATAAACAACAGAACCATAATATGTTCTGCTTTTCCCAGTCACTTCCTAGTTCACATGTTAACTAAAATGAGCATGAAATTGTGACATATCTGATGTTTTTAACACCTGAGCTCCAGACGAACACTTGCTGCACTGCTTTAGAAACGTACCCTTTTTAGTTCTGTGACACTTACATAACTTATCCAGCCTCTTCTTTTATGAGAAAGCATCAGAAAACAGACATACAGATGATAAAGAAGTATTGCTGCACGTCCAAGAGAGCCTTCTTGGTGCCAATTGATCTGCAAAGAATGAAGCATACTCTCCTACATGCTAACAAGTCATTTTGCAACCCCAGCAAGAGACTTAAAGGGGTTCTGTCAAGAGTTAATTTTACTGCCAGGTACTGTTTCTCAGATCTCCTGAAAGCCCCGTCTCCCTGTGACATCATCACATGCTCATTCCCGAGGCTGAATACCCAGCATTTTTCAACCTCGGGAACAGCTCCGTAGTTTAAGCATAGGATTAATCACTCTATGCTCACATAAGATGTACTTGTAGAGTAGTGTTTAGCTCATCAGCTTTGCAAGATAGAGGTAAGGAATTTGAGCCCCATTAGTGACTCATTTATTTTTTTTTATAAATCATACACTTATGTACAGATATGAAAATATATGTGTAAACCTATATGACATGTATATATAAAGTTATATGCAAGCAAGGTGATCTACAAACATGGCTCAGTTACATCAGTTCTGTCAGGAGGAATGGGCCAAAATTCTTACCAACTATTGTGAGAAGCTTGTGGAAGAATATCCAAAATATCTGACCTAAGGCATACAGTTTAAGGGCGATGCTACCAAAGACTAATGAAATGTATGAAAACTTTTGACTGTGCAGAAAGGAAATGGCAGTACCTCCAAAATACAAAAAAGAGATTGGGTGCAAGCAGAAAAAAAAACCTCCTTCAAGGTCTAGTATTAAAACTAAAGAAAATCTGCAACAGTCACAATCAATAAAGAAAAACTAAGGGCCCGTTTACACGGCAATGGACAGATACCGGTCGGTTTATTCGACCGGTATTTGTCCGGTTTGTGTGCCGTGCACAGCTCTCCGTTCACCCGTAGGCGTCCGGGCACTGCTGTGGCCCGGGCACCAGCGGGCATCGCTTCAGCTGTATGCGAATCCTGGGAGCGTATACAGCAAAAGACTCTATTGCAGAGCAGAGAGCGAGCGCTCCCTGTTCTGCAATAGAACTCCGGAAGGGGTCGCAAGCAGACTTGTGCCAGAAGACGGAGTGCGGGGAGAGCCTTGGAGCGGTGAGGAATGGTAAGTACCTTTTAAGTATTTTTTTTTTTAAACAAGCCCTGTCTATTGTGGGACATATACCTGGCTATACCTGACTGGGGGACATATACCTGCCTATACCTGACTGGAGGTCATATACCTGGCTATACCTGCCTATGGGAGACATATACCTGCCTATGGGGGTCATATACCTTGCTATACCTGCCTATGGTAGACATATACCTGCCTATACCTGACTGGGGGTCATATACCTGGCTATACCTGACTGGGGGACATATGCCTGGCTATACCTGACTGGGATACATATACCTGGCTATACCTGACTGGGGGGTCATATACCTGGCTATACCTGACTATGGGGATATATACCTGGCTATACCTGACTGGGGGACATATACCTGGCTATACCTGACTATTTGGACATATACCTGGCTATACCTGACTGGGGGTCATATACCTGGTTATACCTGACTATGGAGGACATATACCTGGCTATACCTGACTGGGGGTCATATACCTGCCTCTACCTGACTATGGGGGACATATACCTGCCTATGGGGGACCTTATACTGCCTATATCTGCCTATGGGGGACATTAAACTCCCTATACCTGCCTATGGGGGATATTTAACTGCCTGTGGGGGACATATACCTGCCTATCCTTGACTATGGGGGACACTAAACTGCCTATACCTGCATATACTTGCCTATGAGGGAAACTAAACTGCCTATACCTGCCTATGGGGGACATTAAACTGCCTATACCTGCCTATACTTGCCTATGGGGGAAACTAAACTGCCTATACCTGCCTATGGGGGACATTAAACTGCCTATACCTGCCTATATGATTTTATTGGTATCCATTTTTACTTTTGAAATTTAAAAGTAGCGGCTGCATTTTCCACCCTAGCATTATACTCGAGTATATACGGTATATATATTTTTTTATACCTTTCTACATATGTGTATAATTTAGGGGAACAACATCCTCTACAACGGGTTAAACCCCAAACTCCTTCATTGTAAAGTCTAATCATTACACTACAAGCAGTACACAGAGGAAAAGAAGAGAAGACTGCAGCTGTGAAAGGGTATGTCAGGGCTGGGCGGTGCTTGGCCTGCAGGGAGCAAGTTCTGCAGCAGCTGATCAGCGACCCCACCCTGATACACATACTGCTGGCAGCTCTGTGAGTGACAGAGGTCCAGCAACTCCAGACAGGGGGCGTGTCGCACCAGTCAATGGGAGGACCCGGAGGTCGCTCCAATCAGCTTCAGGGAATGGGTGCAAGCAGAAAAAAGACCTCCTTCAAGGTCTAGTATTAAAACTAAAGGAAATCTGCATCAGTCACAATCAATAAATAAAAACTAAGGGCCCGTTTACACGGCAATGGACAGATACCGGTCGGTTTATTCGACCGGTATTTGTCCGGTTTGTGTGCCGTGCACAGCTCTCCGGTCACCCGCAGGCGTCCGGGCACTGCTGTGGCCCGGGGACCAGCGGGGATCGCTTCAGCTGTATGCAAATCCTGGGAGTGCATGCAGCAAAAGACTCTATTGCGGAGCAGAGAGCGAGCGCTCCCTGTTCTGCAATAGAACTCCGGAAGGGGTCGCAAGCAGACTTGTGCCAGAAGACGGAGCGCGGGGAGAGCCTTGGAGCGGTGAGGAATGGTAAGTACCTTTTTAAGTATTTTTTTTTTTAAACAAGCCCTGTCTATTGTGGGACATGTACCTGGCTATACCTGACTGGGGGACATATACCTGCCTATACCTGACTGGAGGTCATATACCTTGCTATACCTGCCTATGGGAGACATATACCTGCCTATACCTGACTGGGGGGTCATATACCTGGCTATACCTGACTGGGGGTCATATACCTGGCTATACCTGACTGGGGGACATATACCTGGCTATACCTGAATGGACATATACCTGGCTATACCTGACTGGGGGTCATATACCTGGCTATACCTGACTATGGGGACATATACCTGGCTATACCTGACTGGGGGACATATACCTGGCTATACCTGACTATGGGGACATATACCTGGCTATACCTGACTGGGGGTCATATACCTGGCTATACCTGACTGGGGGTCATATACCTGGCTATACCTGACTATGGGGGACATATGCCTGCCTCTACCTGACTATGGGGGACATATACCTGGCTATACCTGACTATGGGGGACATATACCTGCCTATGGGGGACTTTAAACTGCCTATATCTGCATATGGGGGACATTAAACTCCCTATACCTGCTTATGGGGGATATTTAACTGCCTGTGGGGGACATATACCTGCCTATCCTTGACTATGGGGGACACTAAACTGCCTATACCTGCCTATGCCTATGAGGGAAACTAAACTGCCTATACCTGCCTATGGGGGACATTAAACTGCCTATACCTGCCTATATAATTTTATTGGTATCCATTTTTACTTTGAAATTTAAATGTAGCGGCTGCATTTTCCACCCTAGCATTATACTCGAGTCAATAAGTGTTCCCAGTTTTTTGTGGCAAAAGTAGGTGCCTCTGCTTATACTTGGGTCGGCTTATACTCGAGTATATACGGTATATATATTTTTTTATACCTCTCTACATATGTGTATAATTTAGGGGAAAAACATTCTCTACAAGGGGTTAAACCCCAAACCCCTTCATTGTAAAGTCTATCCTCTAATCATTACACTACAAGCAGTACACAGAGGAAAAGAAGAGAAGACTGCAGCTGTGAAAGGGTATGTCAGGGCTGGGCGGCGCTTGGCCTGCAGGGAGCAAGTTCTGCAGCAGCTGATCAGCGACCCCACCCTGATACACATACTGCTGGCAGCTCTGTGAGTGACAGAGGTCCAGCAGCTCCAGACAGGGGGCGTGTCGCACCAGTCAATGGGAGGGCCCGGAGGTCGCTCCAATCAGCTACAGGGGAGGTATCCAGGAATCACATTTAAACTTCCTGCAGGCTGAGTGCTGCACTTGCGATATTCTCCTGGCTGCCTGACCTGTGCTTTGTTTGTTTGTATGCTTACCTGTGCTCCTGACCTCGGCTTGACTCCTGACCCTATCTTACGTTCTGATTTTGTACCTCGCTCCCGTTTGGCTTTTGACCCCGGCTTATTTAAGGTTTCTCTTTGGTTCCAATTTGTGGCTTGGCGTTTCTGATTGGTTTGACCCGGACTGTCTGACTATTCTCCCTCCTGACGGTTCCAGCACTCTAGCAGCGCAGGGACTGTCGCCCAGTTGGCATCTGATCTGCCGCCTAGGGCAGCAGGTCAAGTAGGCAGGGACAGTGGGCTGGGTTCCAGTCAGGGCACACTGTACCTTCCTTGATGTGACATTATCGCAGGCCGAAACCATTACTGCTCTACCCTCACTATGAACCCCATGACAGCTCTGGTAGAGCAGATGCAGGGGCTAACCCAGCTAGTCCAGGATCTGGCGCTGAAGGTACAACAGCAGGAGACTTCCCCGAGTCTAAGTGTCCCTGCACTACCTTCCCCTCCTGTGGAGCCCCCTATCCAGTTGCCTGACAGGTTCTCAGGCAACAGGAAGGCCTTTTTGGCATTTAGAGAGGGATGTCGCCTATATTTTAGGCTCCGCCCACGTACCTCGGGCAATGAGGAGCAAAGAGTGGGAATTGTTATGTTCCTACTTCAGGGTTCCCCCCAGGAGAGGGTATTTTCGTTACCACCTGATTTGCCAGAACAGTCTTCCGTGGACAGGTTCTTTGCCTCTTTAGGCGTACTTTTTGCTTTTTGATGACCCTGATAGGGAAACTGTGGCCGAGGCTCAGCTGACCACCTTGAGGCAGGGTAAAAAGACTGTGGAGGAGTATTGCTCCGAATTTTGGCGCAGGTGTGTTCCGTCTGGGTGGAACGACCCAGCTCTTAGATGTCAATTTAGATTAGGGTTAGCTGACCATGTGAAGGATTTATTGGTGGATTACCCTACCCCTGGAACTTTAGATGAGGCTTTAGCCGTTCGTCTGGACAGACGTTTTAGGGAGAGACATCGGGAGAAGACTACCACCCCGGTTGTTCACCCCATGGTCACCTCTACACCCACGGTTCTCGATATAAACCCAGATTAGCCAATGCAAGTGGGTGCTTCTTCTGCTACTGCTGCTAGGGACCGTAGGACTTCTCGTCGTATCCATGGAATATGCTATTACTGTGGCGAAGATGGACACGTCGTCCGGGAGTGCTCCAAGGAAGACCAGGTCGGAAAACTCCAGCACCTAGGTGATTTGGCAGGAGGGTCA
>JAODAL010063995.1:0-18948 GCA_025379985.1 Phyllomedusa bahiana
ATAGATGACGGCGCCAGCCGGGGCTTTCACCCCCCCCCACTGTAACTCCGGCCCTGGGTCATGCTGTGGCACAGGACAGGTATAGTCAAGTCCAGTGAAACAAAAATGGGGGTTGAAAGACTCCTTTTCCGGCACTTTTAAAATGTGGGGTCATGCAGGTTTGGGGCTCATGCTGTGGCCCAGGACAGGTATAGTCCATGTCCAGTTCAACTAAAAGGGTGGTTGAAAGACTCCTTTTTGCGGCACTTTTTAAATGGGGGGGTCATGCAGGTTTGGGGCTTATGCTGCGTTCCAGGACAGGGATATTCAATGTCCAGTTCAAGTAAAATGATGGTTCAAATCATACTGCCTTCTGGCACTTTTTAATTTGTGGGTGATGCAGGTTTAAGGGTCAGGCTGTGGTACAAGACAGGGATAGTAAATGGTCTGTGACTTTTTTTCTGTGACTTTTATAACCTAAGTGTTTTGCCTAAGATGTAGCACGTATCCATTTGACTGTTGTGGATGTTAATTTCAGCTTCTCCAGCCTTGTTTGGTGAAATTAATGAAGGTGTTGTTGCTCTCCCCTAGACTTTCAAGGTCAGCGCGCAGAATCGATGCACACTATCGAAAAACCTTATCGATAGCGGCCGACAATCGACTATCGATCGATCTCGATAGCCAACGCAATCGCTCAACACTAGTCTAGACATAAAATTGACTTAATTAGAAAACTTATTGTAGTGCTACTTTTGCTGTTAAAAAAGAAAATAACAAAAAAGGGGAAGAGCAGATTTTTATTTGTAAAAATTACACAAAAATGAAGACAAAAAAAAAATAGAAAAATAGTAGAATAACCAAGTGCCACAAAGTGTTATAGAGTTTAAAGGTGCGTGTACTAAAGAAAATAAAAATGACTTGTAGGAAAACTATGTAAAATTCAGCATCTGGGTGATTAGCAATATTAAAAAATCATGTTTATTACAAACAATTAAAAAGGTGCATCATCCATTCCTTCTTACGCATTTTGAGCTACACGTAGCTATTACTCATAGCAAACTAAAATAAAAATGAGCCTGATAGGGAAGGGGGAACTGTTTTTTTTCTAAAAAAAAAAAAAAAAAGTATGTTCCATCAAATGTCTTACAAAGCTATTCTCATGTAAAATCATTGCTTCTAATGGAGAAGGGCTCCATAATATAGTGTAGTATGGAGGCACCATGCGTCATGTACAACTTTACCAAGTGCATTATGGTAACATCTGGTCCTTGTATCGCTTATGTTTTTTGCTAATTTCCTATTCTTGCTATAACAGTTAAATAGCAATTTTGGAGAGAAAATACAATTTCTCTGCCAGTCAAGCAATATATTTTAATCAATAATATTATAATAATAATGCAGTATTTACAGTAGTAAAGATACCTACTTTTCAGGCTAGCACTGAAGCTTGATAAAGTGATCCATTTAGCCTGATCGTAGTAAAATCTGAAAAACATTTAGCAACATCTACAAAAATAAATGTAACGTATGGTTTTTGGTCTGCATTTTTATAAAAATCTACAATGTGTCTATTACATGACAGGATAGACAAAAGTCTGGTTTCAGTACAGTCAAAATATATATAGTACTCTTTTATATTATTTCCATTCTATCTCATATATGTGTTTATCCCAATTTAAGCTCATACATTTTTGCTTTTTCGTTACCTTTTTTCTTTCAATTCTTTCATTTCATAGCTGAATGGAGGCTTTTTTTTGTGGGTCAAGTTGTATTTTTAATTGTATCATTAAATGTACCATTAAGTGTATTGGACAGTCAAAAAAAATTTGCTTTGGCGTGAAATTGAAGAAAAAAATGCAATTACTCAATTTTGTTAGGGGTGTTTTTATTTTTTCATTGAGTTCATGAAATGGAATAAATGTCAATTTTCGGGTTGGTTCGATTGTGGTGATAACAAATTTATATAGTTTCCATTATGTTTTACTATTTTTCAGAAAATAAAAACTTTACAAAATATTAGCTTTGCATTGCTTTTATCTGAGACCAATAACTTTTTATTTCCATCTCTAAGAGCTATATGATGGTTAGTTTTTTTTACAGGGTAAGATTCAGCTTTCAATGGTACCAATTGGAGCGTATGTAACCTTTGATTATTTATTTATTCCAAAAAACTACAATTCATCTGTTGGGCATATGTTTGTTTTTTACAGCATTTACCATGCAGGATAAATAACATGATATTGTATTAGATCACACTTTTAAGGCTACAAGAATACTGATTATGTAAACTTTTTACTGGTTTTTTATATCCTAAATAGGAAAAGGGTTTCTCTTTAAATTTTTGGTATTTTGTATATGTTTTAAAAAACCTTTTTATTTTTCATTTTTTACAGTAACCTTTAGTCCTCCTAGGAGACATACTTGTACTAAGTACTGTGGCAATGCAGTATACAGACATTTCAATGATCTTTGGCAGGGTCTAATATGAGAACAATCATGTCAAGCCTGAGGGCCTTAATTAGGCTCCCTGATTACCATGACAACCAAATGGCATGCCGTGATTGTGATGCCATAGGGTGTGGGGGGGAACGATGCATGCAACGGACCGCTGCCCCATTTTCTAATTTTTTTATATTCCGTAGTCATGATTACTAGGGGATTACATGGCCAGGATTGGATCCCAGAGAGCTATATTCTCTTATTGTTATCTGGATATACAGGTACAGTAGGAGGTTAATTTAACTTACCGTTGATTACCTTTTGCTGCAATGGAATTTTCATGCAATTCATCCATGTAACAGTTTCTATGTGGTAAAAGGGGTTCATTGAATATCCTTTGTGGATAACTGTATGTAATAACAAATCCTCCTCACTCCCAACAGCAGCCCCAATTACTACACATATGCAATTAATGCACTAAACATATGAGATTATTTTGGGAAGGGTCAGACATACCACTGGTGGAAACCAACCAGCCTTAGAGGCCAATAGATATGGGAACATTACAACTTTAAACTTAGACTCCTAGGGCAACATGTATGAATGTTGGCATTGACAGGCCAGTTCTAAATAGATTTACGGCAGTGTAGAATGTACCAGAATGTATAAACCTGTTCTTCTGCAGTTCATACCTACAGGCATATTGTAGTGCCAATACGGCAACTCAGGCAGACCAGTTTTACCCTGGTCTGGCTGTTCTTATTTTTATGCACCTAGGTTTGGCGTCAAAGAATCATAAATGTGTTTAGAAACCCCACAGAACGCCTCTAATCTTTGACGACTTAAAAAGTGTCACGCAGGCGCTTATCGCATCAAAGTTTGGAATACTACTGTTCATACATCGATAGGTCTACTAAAAAAAATTGACGCCAGATAACTGGCACAGCCCCGTTCTTACATGTTGCTCCTATTGTCTATGAAGATGCATGTAAGGGGCCTTAGTTATTTATCTCCCACTCACACTTCCTGATCATTTTTATTTGAGAACTATAAGGGGGTGCTCTTTAATGAGCTATGGGACAGTTAGGGTGTCATTTATTGTTCTGGCACAGGGGCTATCTTCCATCTTTGTCCATCATTGACTTTGTCCATTTTGCCAAATTGCCTGTGAAAAATAGATTTTCTTAAACTGTTAAACATGGCAAATATCAAAGCCACCCAAATGTGTAACATATGCCCTTTATATGTTGATAGGTTTATCGCATTTATTAAACCTTATGACATGTGGGCAACACACCCTCACCATTCTCATCTCTTTAATTACTTTTATTTTCAGCACATTTCTCTCTGTCGCTAGCAATTAATATTTTTATGAGTTGCATCCACAAGTTGAATTCATGCATAAATGTCTGCTTCCTAGCATACCTCCTATCTAATTAGGTCACCAACCCTTCCATAGAAACTATAGTCGCTTAATGACCTATTCGTGTTGGTTACTGAGCACGTTACAAGTTCACCCTTGTGATTATATACATAGACTAGTCACTGCACAAAACAAGCAAATTCACCTCCTGCTTCACGTCACAGCTGGTTTATTCTGCATGCTCTAGCAATCATAGACCTGTGTCTTTATCATACGTTAGTGGTGCTGCAGGATTTGGTCAGACTATGCAGGGCTATGATAATGATGATCCAGTAACACATCTCAAACTGTTGCTTCAAAGAAGAGATTATTTTAACTAGTAAAATACCGAGTGTTGTTAAAGCCCTAACATGATAAAGAAATTTTTAAAAGTTTACTTTTTTTAGCCTTTAATAAAATTAAATTGTTTAATGTCCAAAAAAATGTATCTATTCATTTCAAAGCAGCAGATACTTTCTAGTCGGTTAACCCTCTCTGGTGCATGTGTCACTTAAGATGTCTCACTTGCTACTGTTATATTGATATAAGGTTTAGGTAAACTTTATAAATACGAATACTATCAGCACTGCTTAAGTATTTAGTATATGATAATTAGTGCTATACTAACCTAATAGGGTAGTCTATCTATTTTACCATATGATATATTGAAAAACATACTGGTTTAAGTAAAGAGTGATTAGGGAACTGACAAAGCGGTCACAGCATACAATCATCTCCATGTATAACACTACAGGCATTTCTGCATGTTACACGCAAATAATTAGACATCAAGTACATAAAATAAATAATGTGTCTCCTGTATTTTCTAGTGTCCAAAGAAACTGCAGTAGTTGCACAGATCACTGTCCAAGTGTGCCTGTGTGTGTATGTGTGTACGGGGAAGGTACTAATGAACCATTAGTCCTGTAGGTACTGTTACTTCTACTGGATACACTATAAATTTACATAATGGCTTCTCCCCTTATCCTGTCAAGCTTATAAATTCATAGGGATAAGGTTAAAATAAATCTGAAAATGCCCATATTATATTACATATTGTTCCAATCCATTTAACATGACGTGACTCTAAATTATTCCCTATTCTTGCTACTAAGAAACTAACTTAGATGCAATGAAAACATTATCTAAAAACAATTAAAGTGAAGAGGTAACATAAATTATTGTCTGTTCCATATAAGGCAGTTGATCTACAAGATGATAGGAACAAGGGTGGGCCACATACTATGTTTTTAGTGTTGTATATTAGTAATTTGCAGTTAGTGATTGTTATAGTTTATACTGACCGTTGCAGAAAATCTCCACACCAAAAAAAAACATTGAATTAATTGCTTTTAAGAATCATTTAGTTTTGGGGTGGTTTTAAATCTAAAATGCAATATGTTTATGCACATCAGTACTTGTGACTTTTTGACAGTACGTATGACAGGGCTTTTTTGTTCATTTTTTTCTTTATCAAAATAAAGAGTTAATATACAATGTGCACACAAGGTAAATAAGATAAAGATTAGATGAATAGATTATAGAAATAAATATAGAAGATGACAGATACGTGCTTATCTCTGGTCTATTCACCTAGTGCTAATATATCATATATTTTTATACTACTTGCAAACTGATAAATTAAAACAAATGCATGACATTTAATTCAGAAAGTGGCCTATCTAAGGCACAGTGTAAATGTGAACATTACAGAGTTTTTATTGTTTCTTTGCTGGAAAACTTTATGGATCTGTCGGGCAATTGGTGCCTGTAAAATCTTTACACTATCTTTTTTAACAGAGGATGCCAATATAACTAGCACTGTAGTGCAAACAAATCCTAAAAGGAGGCGAGATAACATGAATTTAAATTCCAAAGGGGTTCCTGTGCTGGTTTCCTAGTGCACCAGTCAGTAATGTGTTTGTGGGAATTCAGTCTTTTTGTCTCGAAGAGGGGGAAAAAAAGCTAAATCTACATCGGTGGCCCAGTCTAGGTTTGCCCTTCTTTAGGTTTTCTATTGATGTGAATGAAGTGGCCTGGACCTTTTATTTGATCTACTCAATTGCATAAAGTGACAGAATTCTAATATATTTGTTTAATGCTCTTCAATAGGATTTCACTTTCTAACTTGCAAGTAAAGCCCAGATCTTCTAATGTGTTATCTACTTTAGGCACAGGAACATATTTCATATAACCCTGCCACTGTTTATAGCAGAATTTAAGAGGGTTTTGCAAATCAAAAGTGGAATATAAAGAAACAGATGTGAAGTTAGTGTGAATTCCTATAGTGAGGTCTGAGCCTATTGTAGGAGCACTGCAGGAGGTCCTGAGGGTCTATTTTCCATGCTGTAATTGAAACATATTAATTAGGTAATTTGTTGTTAGTTGGGTGAAAACAAATAATGGACTCAGAAAAGACTGACATGGGGCGTTTTGGGATTTTTCTTTCTTATTTTTTCCTGTTTGATTTATTATTGCATTATAAGGCCTATTCACTGTTTCTCATACCATGAAATGATTAAACGGCTTCCATATAATCAATAGCTTTTATAACAGTTAACATTAAGTAGATTGTATTAAATATATTAACTTGGTGACATTTTGCAATATAAAATGATTTGATTGTTTATGTTAATTTTCTCGTACCAGGTTTGAGGGTTTTCTTCTTTTTGTACAATCCTTAAAAGTGTTTATTGACTTTGGCCGTGAGCCACTGATGAGGATTAAGAGAAAACAATGCTGTTGATTCATTCAGCCGTCAACCTACTTAATTGTTGATAAGCTTGAAATGAAACAGAACAACAGTTTTATTACTGATTTTCTGCACGTTTTTTAACTTATTTTTACAGCGAAGTGCATCAGGCATGTTTTGAATTTTCTTCTCTACCGAGTGTTGTTAAAGCCCTAACATGTTAAAGACATTTTTAAAAGTTTACTTTTTTTAGCCTTTAATAAAATTAAATTGTTTAATGTCCAAAAAAATGTATCTATTTATTTCAAAGCAGCAGATACTTTCTAGTCTGTTAACCCTCTCTGTTGCATGTGTCACTTAAGATGTCTCACTTGCTACTGTTATATTGATATAAGGTTTAGGTAAACTTTATGAATACGAATACTCATCTAATTTAATGAACTTACTGTATATTGTATTTAGGAACACAGAAAGAAAAAACAAAATAGGGACCTAAGTCTCATTTATCCCCAAACAGAGTAATATACTTATTTTTGGATAATCAGCAGTAGTAAAGCAACTGGATTTTATCTTCTATTTATTGAAAAAAATATAATTGTTAGCTTTATGTTCATGTAGATCATAGTTACATGATCAGTCTTTTTACTGTTTTTACACTGATTTATTGGTTTTAGTTTAACAATAATATTAACTATGTAACCTATTTAACATATTTTTGGAATTGTTGATGCATCTATATTATTTATAGTCACTTAAGGCTTTGTAAAAGTCCTAATTTTATCAGCTTAATTAACAACCCTTTATTTTAGCTAACAGAGTTTTGTAAGTGGCTGCCACATAGTGTATTTATTACCAGACACACCTGTTAAGATAATAACAAGTTATACAGCACTTACTTTAGTCTTGTTCAATTGTCCCTTGAGCTGTTAGATATACACATATTTTGAATTCATTAGCAATCTAAGCTTGATTTAATTAAGTTGATGGAGTGTACAATATCTGGTTATGTAAGAACATAAACTAGATAAAAACACTAATGTAAGATTATACACCTAATACACACATTCCCGCTTGCTCATACATACACATGTAACAAGACATATACATGATTCAATGTAATACTATAAAAAATACTGATACAAAATGAAAGACCATCATTTTGAATTAACATTTTAATGAGAAAATATTATTTGGACGACTAGGTTCATAATTTAACGGTGACACTTATTTTTGTAATCTGACATACACATGCTGTGAATAATAACATCAATAAGCAAATGCCATGCCTTCTGTACAACAAGGAGACTGAGTGGTCATTTCTTTACAGCTCATATGACAGTTGGGTCATTTGGAATTAACTTAAATTCACCACACAGCAACAGTACAATTTTTGGATTTTTAAAAAAAATATTTTATAGCAAATTGTCAAAATTAAAAGTAAAAATGGGTCAAATAAAAGTGCATTAAACACATTTTATATTCATTCATATTCACAAAAATGTACAATACTTCTCTGGACTTTTGAGAGGGCCCCCCAAAAAACTATGTTTCCAGTGTAACTAGGGATATGACCCTACCCTTGAAAATAAATATATAAGCAATTTTTTCAACTAAGTGACATCAACTGATCATTTTCCAGTGCCTTGAGATTAATACTTACAACTGACAGTCAATAAGTACAGTGAATGGTTTGCTTTTTAAGTTCTATATGTACATTAGGGCAGTATAAGTGTAAACATTTTTTTCTCGCCAGGTTACATGATTAAATATATTAGGCTCACTTTCAGTGTAAGGGTTATGGCTCAAACTAAATAGCATTATTTAGTATTGTAACTGTGCATATACGCATATACTGCATATATTGCAAATGTAAACAAACTATGTCGAGATGTTAAATCCGGCCAAAACAACCATGCATCATGTCTCTAAATGAAGAATACTACATAATATTGCAGTGCAGATTGCTAATGTTTTAGCCATCGCTTATAATCATTGGATATGAAATGCTTTACCAGTATCAGCCTGTTTTCCTATCATTCTTTCCTATTTTTGGCTAATGCAAACATGTGCTTTTTAAATCTGTTACCTGAAAATGCCTGCCCTTTAGTTTTGAAATACATTGAATAAAAGATGTGCAAAAGTGTCCGTAAGAATGGCATTGCTATGCAGAAAAAAACATTTTCAAATGTGTGAAGTCAAAAATACAAAATATCACATTGGGTAAACAACTAACACAGTTTACAATGTTAACCTTCTTGTTGAAATGAGTCTTTTTCTTTAAGAGGAAAAAAGTAAAGTGAGTAAACTTTGGAGATCTGATTTGAGTTGCACATTCTGTCAAGTTAGTGCACAGCCACAGAAAGTAGGGCAGTGGGTGGGCTGGTAAGAGTTTCACTAGGTGTTGCAGGGCTACTTTGGCTGGTTGCTGTTTGGGGAGATGTTGGACTCAGTGATGGAGAAGAGTTCGACAAAATTGCTGGAATATGTGTTGGGAGTGCTGGAAGTGTTGGTACAGCTGCTGGTGTAGGTTTGATAGGAACTGGAATAGCAGGCAAAGTCTGTCCTCCATGGCACAGTGGCTTGATGGGCACTCCATAAGCACTCACACTGTAATCACTATTAGCCATTGATATAGGTGTGGTAGTGTCTATCATGCTGGAACTGTACATGTGAGGCCAACCAGTGCCAATGGAGCTGCCAACTGTAGTCAATTGGTTGTGAAGAGGATAGGCAGCTGACATTGGTGGCATTGTGGAAAAGGCAAGTCCTCCTGGCATTTTATATTCTCTGGCAATGATATTCTCAATAGCAAAGGGATGTTTAAAGCTGGATGTTTGTGAGACCCCCAAGTTATATGTTGACATCTGTGGCAAATGGGTACCAGAGGCAGCCAAAGCACTAAGCCTAAGCTTTGCTTGTTGCTGCAGGTACTGTGCTGCATCTGATGGCTTAGTAGGGGCAAGATGGTCCGATTTCATTACCTTGAACCTCTTCCTACGCCTTAGGAAACTACCATTTTCAAACATATCACCACAACTTGGATGAAGTGCCCAGAAACTTCCCTTGCCAGGCTGATCTGGTCTCCTTGGGATCTTGATGAAACAGTCATTGAAGGACAAGTTATGTCTCAGAGAGTTCTGCCATCTTTGAGTGTTCTCTCTGTAGTAGGGAAATCGGTCCATGATGAATTTGTAGATTTCACTCAGGGGTAGCATCTTCTCCTGGGAGCTTTGGATAGCCATAGCCGTCAAGGAGATATATGAGTAAGGGGGTTTTTGATCACTGTATGTGTTTCTTCCTGGTCGAGGCATCTTCAGTATAGTCACAGGTAATCTATATGTAATTGAGGAAAGGTGACCAAGTCAGCTTTTCAGATATGATAACAATTGTATATGTAAATCATTGTCATACAATTTAAACAACTATATAAAATTATCAGTATTAACTCCTGTAGATATTCTATATCAGAAGTAGTTTAGTAAGTCTTTACATCACATTTCTTTACATTTTAAGGAAAATATAAAATCAACATCATACCTTCAACTTTCTTGTTACGAGTTGACACTCTGCATTCGGAAAGTAGCAACAAAGAGGTTTGTTCCTGTCCAAAAGCAAAATCCACAAGAACTAGCACTTTCTAGTTTTTCAGGTCTTAATTCAATTCCTAGCCAGCCTGAACCCTTCTTGGATAAACTCTGAGCCTCTCCTTAGCATCAGGAATAAGCTCCTTTTCTGAGCAGCAGTTGAATGGGAGCGGGGAAAGTATTTCTCCTTTGCTGGGTGGGAGATAATCTAAGTAGTTGTGTCCATGTCCTTCCTCAAACCATCTGATAGTTTTATGTGGTGACATGAACAGAAAAGACCCCTGTAGAGGCGCTTCATTAATGTGCCACTTCTTTGCTATCATATGACAATCGCCTTGGGAGGAGGTGGAGGGAGGGAGCAGAGGAGAGGGAGAGTAGAGAGGAGGGTGTGTGGGGGAGAGAAAGGAATAATCTGGTTTCATTTACACCTATTTACATGGACACCTTGGGCCAATAGAAATCATTTCCATTTGAAGACAAGGCAAGGGGTGAAAAGGCTCAGCAACCGGAATTGAAGTGTGATGGTACCCAGTAACAGTGTGTGTGAAGGTATGCACAAACCTTCCTGTGTGCATTGCAGGGAGCTTAGTCTGCAATTCACACTTACAAATGGAGCTACTGAGCAGTGGGATGTTTGACATGGAAATTGCTTGGCTGTGGTATTCTGTTTGTTCTATATTGTTATCTGATTTGTATTGTTAGCTAACTTAAGGCAGCGCTTTTACTTTTTAACAAGAGGGGGAGGGCACTTGTTCTCAGGCCATCTAAACTAATTCATTGAGTTTTACTTAATTTTACCGTTTAGATGCTGTGTTTGTGTCATTGTAGATACTGTATAGATATAAATACTGTATTGATATATCGAGAATAAATCAGAGACATATGTTTAAATTTTATCTTGTTAACTCTATTACTGTAGTGTGTTTTATTTATTTCTTCAGTAATTAAATTTGCAAAGTTTGCTCTCATCTTTGTATCCTTGTATCTATGTAATTTGGATTATGAATATTATAGAACATTTATGTAGCTATGTATATTTTGGATAAATAAACTTTTTGAAAAGCTTGTCAGTAGACTTACCTTTGTGAGTTTGCTAGAATACTTTTATATTACTATGCTTGTAACAAGGTCATTCACATGTTATGTCAAACTTCAACAAGTGTGTGTTAATGCAAATGTAGACACATGAAAGTAGACATATTGATGACACATATAAATATCAAATAAGTGGCTAATTTAAAAAGATCAATGTCCGTCTCTATTAGTAGTGTGGTATTTAATGTAAATAACACATGCTAACAAGTTATAAAACATCAGATTAACACAGCGAAAGGTGGTCTCCGAGGGATGTAAGAGCAACTGATTTGATTCCTCTGCAATCCCATTCTAAATCCCAAGGGATGTCACTGATAATCCCTAATCATTCAAGCTCATAACAACATTGTACACTAAACAGCTGCTAAGCAGCCAGATGTGAGGGCTTTAAGAAGCACATTACAACTAAATAACAACAAGAGTGTTAATGACATCTCTAATGCAAAGCAAGAGTTTGCCTAGTTACCCAGTATAATTGATAAAATGGCTTGAGATGGAATACATTGAAAAAGCATCCACTGTTTTGTGTATAATGTATATACCTGAATCTTAATAAAATAGTTACATTACAGAATAAGACTTTGAACAACAAATCAAACTAAAAATCCAGTGTGTGCGATAATGCCTGTGCATGTGTATGGAAAGAATTCATCATTGTCTCTGCTGCGTGCCTCATGTAACCCTCCCTCTCCCTACAGTGTGACACACTGTGAATCTGCTGGTTCGTGGAGATAGAAAGGGTGATTACCATGTTGTTAATCACAATTATCTTGTAATTCTGACTTTTCTTGGTAAAAATAGTTGTTTGTTCTTAAGCTTCCAATAGACATAAAAATGTTATTTAAAAACAGATAAAATATTCCATATTCATTTGTTTAGCAATAATAGTTGTGCAAAAAGAAAATAGTTGTAACATATTTGATTAATTAACCAGAATCAATGAACAGTGTGCACATCCCAGAGTAATTTTAGTAATAATCTTCAGATACACAAGACAAAACATCAAAATTAGCATTCAAAATCAAAACCAAGCCAAAAGTGAAGAACTATCATTTATCATACCATAATAATAATAATAATAATAATAATAATAATAATAATTATAATTATTATTATTATTATTATTATTATTATTATTATTATTAATCATTGTTTATTATTATTATTTACTAGATATTAATACTAGTGTTGATACTACTAATAATTAGTGAAAAAAGTTAGACTTTGAGATAGTAAAATTATGTTGTGCATGTGTCATAAACACTCAATGAGTAAAGATAATCTGTTAAGTTTACCTGCTGTCCTATGTATACTCATAGATAACATATAATGATTATTTACCTTTTAATGCTGAAAATATGGATCATAGAACGCAAATTGATAAATTGAACTATGTATAATTTAAATAATTTAATATTTTTATTTAATAGTCTGTCAAGGCAAATGTCTTAAACCTAAAATTATCAAACAGTTTTCATTCAAAGGCATGCCACATGTCAGATATGTATAACTGCATCTGAATATACAGATGCATATGAAAAATATACATACATATATATATATACATATATATTTATATATATGTATCTATATATACATATACACATGCATACACACAGAGACATTAAATATATATATATATATATATATATACATACAGAGCAAGAGATGTATAGACGCAAAGATAAAAATGCTGCATGTGTCAAAAAGAGACAAATAAAGAATAAATCTCCAACTAACTTTATATATATATATATATATATATATATATATATATGTGTACTTCTTTTCTGTTCCATAAATGCGTATTTTACATAGACTTAGCAAAAAAGTTACTTCTCATTTTTCAAAAATATGTATATCACTAAACGTTTTATAGAACAGTTTATTTTCAACGGAACAAATATAAAAGATAAGTAATGTTAAGTGCATACACTGTTTTTGCCTAATTCCTAAAATTTAACACTAAACTATACACACTTTAAACACAATTATTTTATTTTATTTTTTTCTTATAAAAAAAACCCCATAAATGCCTGTTAAATTTAAATTATATGAAAACTAATTTTTTTACATGTCCAACAATCACAGCAATTACATGCAATGAAATTGGAAAGAATAACACTGACTTCGGGGAAAGTATACTTATATGATTAAAGTTCCTGCTTTTTTTTTTTTTTTTTTTGCCTTCTTTCTACTAAATAAAAAGTTTCAAGATATTGTTATATATAACTGTCTTCGGAATAAACAACACTACAATGTCATCAGTAATTGCTATTTACTTCAATACCGACTTAGATGCAGAACTGTTGCCACTAATTTATATAACTGCATTATTATCATTAAACATTATATGCAACTTAATTTTTTTCTTTACAACATTTTAGTGTCTTTGCTGAGTGTAAATTGTCTTTCAAATGTGGTGTCTTTAAGCCCAGAGGGCTTTGTACAATTAGATGTAGCTCAACAAAAGATATGTTGGGACAAGCAAAACATTAATGACAGTTTTGCTTGCTGACCAATAAATCACCAAATCGTTACTTAAACACGATGAATTTCGGAGATTAAACAATTTCATTAATATTGAAATAGCTGCTGTGATTCAGATTAGTTACTTGAAATGCAGAATCACGTTTCCCAATATTAACAGAAGCACTTGAGCACTAACACAATATGACCTTCTAAATTCAGTTAAAAAAGAATTCATTTACAGATAGCCTAGCCTGTGTTTTTAAAAATAATAATTCCTCTTTACAGTATTAACTAATAATATTCTGGATGAGTATACATAATCACACTGCAGAATCTCTGGTAGAAATGGGTTAATGCATTACACACAGAAATGATCAGTGACTATCATGTATATGGATAAAAGGAGATCATAAGACTAAAGGATTAAAATAAATTAACTTACCATAGAATTACAATCACTTTTCATCTGGGATTGTTTAATTGAATGTTTTAATTTATTTATATTGTTAATAATACTACAATAATTTAAGATGATTATTTATTGACTTTTCTCCACTTTCATTTTCCTTTAATGATGGTTTAAGTCCTTTCTGCTATTTTGGTATTTTTATTTATATGATGTATTTAAAAAAAATGAAATTCCGTTATGTTAATTATTATATCTTTAAATATTTTAATATTTACCATAAGTATTTTAACTAAATAATATTTACATTGTCTTAATACTTTACTGTAATATTTTCCTTTTTATGCATGTATACTTAAAGCAGTGTATGAATTCCCTATTACCTATTAATTATACTTATCTTACTGACAATTTCCCTTTCTGATCACAAAAGTTGTTGGTTTTCAGTATTAATGTATACAGATATTACCGACATCAAATAGTGAATATTTCCCTAACATCTTATTAGATAATATACAATATTTACAGTGAATATTTTTGTAAGTTAGTCCAATTATAACCTTTTGCCTAAACAAGAAATAATATTGCATTGCTGAAATGTGTCATCTATTTTAAATGTTATAGAAATTAAATGTATATTAAGCTTTTAATTTCAGTCTTTTATTTATCTAAGCCTAGGTATGCATTGGGAATTACAATTCAGTGCAATTTATTGCTTTTAATAATGGAATGAATAGGATGTGAAATGTGTGTACTGGGTGTCTTTTAAAAGTGAACTTATCTCTTTGTATAGAAATGCAACACAAATAGAAAAGGCTTTCTAGAGACTCATTCAAATGAGGAGATCCAACTGTTGTTGGGAAAATGGAATAAAATACACATAAGTCAATTATATCAATGTGCAAAGCAAATGGGAATCTTCTTCAAACCAAAGCTATTCAGTCTTTCCATCACGATGTGTAAAGCTCAGCTTTCTGCTTGAAAGGACTGCAATAGACTCCTGTTTTCCCCAAAACCAAGACCCCACACGTTTACAGGTTTGGTAATAATTTATGCTAATTTCCCTTCAATAAAACCACAATTCGTTTCAGTAGCATGCAGCCTGTTCAGATGGCCAAGGGAGAGGGGCATAAAAGTGGCTAACACAATATTGGTTTTCATCCTGTATGCTTTCAATGCAGGTGTGAGCATATTGTGAGACCAGGATCTATCCTTTAACTCCAGCTGAAACTAAAATGGACTAGCCCTCCTTTTCAAGCACATGTTAATATTTACAATATAGAAATGGGGAAATGTTAAGCAGCTTCTTAGGGTCTCCTAGGCTTCAAACAATACACAGATCCAAAACAGATTTCTCATCTTGAAAGTATCCCCCATGCATTTCCAGTTAAGTCCTAGATTATATTTGATGAACTTACTTGTGCTCCCTCTGTTTACTTATTGACACTGAAAAGGGAGCTGATAGAATTGGGTTTGGGGACTGGTTTCTTTTGTTGTACTTGAAAGATTTTGAGTTTACCGAAGTGATTTCACTGCCTATGGGAACTAAGAGCATGGACCAAACCCTTTGTTGCAGAACACTATTTAACAAATATACCACACTGCTGTGAGAAGCTACTTATCTTTCATTTAAATAGGGCTTTGCTGCTTGGAATGATCTCTATGTTCTATCAATGACCAATAATTCTAACATACTGTAAATTTCTTCATATGCATCTGTATCAGGTACATATAGTGGATTTTAGATCAAACAACAAAAATTAATTTATGTGTTTTTTTTTTGAGAATGGACAAAAACATTACTTTAGTGCACATAAATGTAGATTATGTTTGTGGTGGGTAAGTTCTTAGTAGTTAGGTACACTATTATAGTTGGTATATAATATGTACCAATTAATTAATATGTATTTATATCATCTGTGTGTTGTGTAGTTTGTCATGCTGAAATTTACTGTTTTACTCATTAAGGTCTGGGTTATTATAATCATAAATGTTGTGTTCATACATATTGTGGTGTGTGTGTGTATATATATATATATATATATATATATATATATATATATATATATAGAGTAAAAAAGTAAAAAAAAAGACCACGGCACTCCAAAATGCATCATTCAGCAATAAGGTAGTTTATTCCTCCATGCTCAAAAGAGCGACGTTTCAGCTCCCTCACGCTTCTTGTATCGCAAGCTTTTGCTGCTGGCACCCTCTTTCTAATTTTTCAAGTAGTTCTTTGGAGTGCTGCATTTTTATATTTTGTATATATATATATATATATATACATAATATATATATATATATATATATATATATATATATATATATATTCCCACATACATTTATAAGCTTGATTGTATATATATATATATATATATATATATATATATAATATATATATATATATATATAGTCAAGCTTATAAAACATATGTGGGAATCTATAATCTGTTTCTCAATGTTACTTATTTGTGATGAGAAAAATGTGTCTCTTAATACTGCTACCCAGTTGTACATTGTATATCGCTCACACCTTAAATGACGAAAATGCATAATATAAAACATTTCCTACACAACTTTCACAGATAATTTACTTGTGGAATAATAATCCTCATCCCACCCTTACAGTGAAAGCTATGATGTTCCATAGTATAAATAATCTAGAAAATTTGTAATTGACTGGAAATAACATATTATTATGTGCATATTTGGAAAAAAAATAGTTACAATGTGCAGAGGAAGACCACAAGCAATATAAGCCCTTATGCATGAAAGCTCATTGCCCCTTATAGCCATGATATACTTGATTTAGTTTTTTTTAAAAATGTATTTATAATTTGAAGTTTTTTGCTCTGCTCCTAAACTTTAAGGGAGACACCCTAACTTACCAAGGAGCCATGGGCCTTCAACACTGTCCTAAAGTCTGAATAGGCAGTCTGCTTCTAATATACTCATAGAAAATAAAAAAAAAGATATATATATTTAGAAAACTTTATACAACCATGAAAACAAGTAAATCTAGATATTTTTATTCCGTCTCTAATACTATCATTATCCCATAATATGCTGTACGCATTTGACAACAATATACCATAACTTAACAAAAGTAACTTAAAAAAAATGTAGTTGGATGGAACGTGGACATATATCCACTGTAGAACAAGCAGAACTATAATAAGTATAAGTCTAATCTGCTGAAGAACTTTGAGGAGTCTGATGAGTTATCTGATACCTAATATAAACTATTTTACAGATGCAGGTGATGCCTGGATGATGATGTGTTAACGTTTTTAACATTATACCACAGCCAAATTTCTTCTAGCTA
The DNA here is from genome assembly GCA_025379985.1 of Phyllomedusa bahiana. Taxonomy (NCBI): domain Eukaryota; kingdom Metazoa; phylum Chordata; class Amphibia; order Anura; family Hylidae; genus Phyllomedusa; species Phyllomedusa bahiana. The sequence continues at coordinate 17,394 of JAODAL010063995.1, forward strand.
TTCAATTTATAAAAATGGATGAAGCACGTTTATACCTTCTGCCTACAAAGTTTATGACTGAATTATGAAAAAAAAGTTTAGCTACAGAAATCTGTTGCTGTTGAGTATAATTTGTATGTAAAATTACAGCTGTATGACAACTATATTTACACATAACACCTGCCCTAGAATAGACAATAAATTAACCAATGAAAAACACAACGTTATTTGTTGCCACCTGCTGGTCTTTTTGTATAGGGTTATATTGAGCTCTGTCATTACAGCAAAATCTATGTTAGTGCATTCTAAACCCTTTATATTCTTTAGCCATTCAGGTTTTCACTTGCCTTTGTTTTATATATTATTGTCTGGTTGTGTAATACAGTTAAAGCTCACCTTCATCATAGAGACAGACAACATGGCAAGTTCTGGTACAGTGCAGAATTCAGCATTTTTGCAATATTGACCAGAAAAGTAAAGTACCTCTGTAATTATGCACTGTTGAAAGGATGTTCTTAGATCAAGTCCCCACCACATATAAAGAGCATGTCCATAGGACCCACTGGCCTGACAGATGTCAAAAACATATCCTTTTGGCATCTCTCCAGCCTATATGCCTAACATGGAATAGCATAGTTGGGTGGACTATTTCTTACAGAAGCATTTTTTTTAGACCTTATGGAAACTATATGCCACCATATGACTATAAAGATGTGTCAGAGACTTCCGATGGAAGTAAATTGGCAAATACTAATAAAGAAGATTCTGACATGATGTGAACAGAGCCATATGTCCATAAAATATTCCCCCAAACAGGTAGGAAATTATTTCAGCATTGATCTCCAGACCTGAGAAAAATGGTGATAGCTGTGTTTTTTTCTAGTCTCTTTTCTGATGTGAAGTTATGAACATAGACCAGTCATATTATTATGATCATTTCATACTAACAAAGTCGGCAGTATGTACCTCATGAAGGAAGTCATGTGTGGTAAGTTGGCTTGGTAAATATATTATGTTTGCAATAAGCTGCCTGTACATATGTCCCTTCTTGCTGTCATGGGTTAAAAGAGCAATTAATCAGAGTTGCAAAAAGAGACGAATATTGGCTTTTGAGCTGAGGCTGAAAGTATCTCTGAAATTGCACAGTTTGTGAGCTATTAGTGTGCTGCAGTGGTGAAAGTGTATTGTAAGCCAACGAATGGCACCATTGCAAAAAAGTGAAACTACAGAATACCACATACCATTAATGTGAGAAGTGAATATCAGATAAGAAGGGGTGTGAGGGTGAACTGACACTTTACACTGGAGCAGCTTCCTCTAGAATTAACCAGAGGGTTACCAGACATGTAGTCCAGTGAATCCTACTGCATATAAAGCTCTGAAGCAGATGAGAAGGTGATGGGTGTGGGGGGGGGGGGGGGGGGGCAGTGCACCTCTGCTAATGAAGGTGCATCAGCAGAAAAGGCTTTCATTTTAACTGCAGTATTGCAATTGGACCTGTGCTTATTGACAAGGAGTTGCCTTCTCTGATGAGTCACATTTTCTGCTTTATCAAAAGGATTGACAGGGGGGCAGT
>JAODAL010063996.1:0-18947 GCA_025379985.1 Phyllomedusa bahiana
TACGGTTAGACAGATTTTATACATAAGGCCCTAAGATTTTTAGATAGATACATATGATTGATAGATAAATATATGGATATAGACAGATATATAGATATGAGAGAGAGACAGACAGAAAGAGAGATATTACATCTTTACATTTTACATACAGGCGTGACCTTTGGCGAGTAGGACATACAAACAAAGTCTAATGTATAAGTGTCTCATTGCTGGTCTGCAGCCTGGTGCATTTAACACAACCTCTAGACAAAAATGAAGTAACCCCCACACTTAAAGGAGTTCGCTCACAGAAATCACAGATTTTATGACAACTTCCCTTTTTTATTTGGTGCTCACTCTTCAGCTTTGATAACTTTCATTTTTCACAACTAAACTCCGCTTTCCCCCTCTTTATCTTTATAGATACACATATCTTGTCTGTTTTTGCTGTGTGGCCAAATGACTGGACCAACTGGCACCAAATTTTGCACATAGATGAATCAGGCACTTTGGGAATGGGTTAAAGGATTTTTTTTTTTTTTTTACCACCCAGCATTTCTAGTAAAAAAATATGAATGGAAACTGGTTAAATAAATGAAAATAGGCAGCAGTATTCCATCAGACAACTAGAAAACAATAGTTGGAGAACTGCTTTCAAAGGATTTCATCAGGTTTGCTCACAGATGTTCTAAGGAAGGGAACGACACATTGAAAAGTTTTCCGCTCGGTTTCCAGAAAAGCTGGGTAACAACTACTGTATTTTTGGGACTTTAAGACGCACCGGACCATAAGAAAAATAATTTGAAGCAAAAAGTGTGGTAAAATATTTAATAGCATAAATAAAATAATATTTCACCAATGTAAATGGAAACAACGCTCAATAACTGCATTAACAACCATTACTACTGACTGTAAACTTATGTACGGAAACTCCTCTAATCATCAGGGAACCTCAAACTCCTCGTCACTACTGTCCAAATTTATGAAGCTCAGTCCTTCATTATCACTAGCATTACTGTCTTCACTTTGTTCATAGAGGATGTCATCTTCAGTTCCATCTAAGGCATTAGCGTTTAGACAAGTGTTTTTCATGGATCCGTTCATAGAATTGTCATGTCAATTCTTGATTCACTTGACACAGCAGACGCCCTATTTAAAACTATAGGGTGTGATCCTGCTGCTGGCGTCTCTCAGCAGCTGCTTCCTGGAGTGTGGGACGTGCGGGGCCGTACTGGCTCTCATGGGACAGTGTAGGTAACGTGCGCAGGCGACCGTGGCGCCGTGTGTATCGCGCCGGACGCCCCACATATGAGTGGCATTGATTGCCGTTACCGGACATCTGTGGAAGGACTTGCAGGTGATTTCTTATCCACCATTTGAGATAAACCTGTCCATTCTAGGCGATATTGCCATGTTTTGGTAAGATGTCGTGACACTGTATTTGGCATCAGTGAGTGTCTTGTTATTGAGACAATCACTATCGGTGGACACTTCCCCCTTGTGCGGTCTGTAAGTCTCCCTGTGACATAAGTTTACTCTTGAGTCCAATTATCTTTTCTGGACTATTGATACCACACTCCTTAGGTATTATCATTCTTGTTGTGGCGGCATATTTTACTGTTATGTTTAGGTGCACAATTTGGGTGTTCATTTGAGGTGTGTGGTGGGGGTATTATTGGCGCAGTTTCCACATCCTCCTGTCTCTTATACCCTTGTTTTATTAGTGACTATATACTCTGTAATACCCTTGTTTTATGATTACATAGACCCCCTGTATATATTCTTCTCCCTTTATAAATTGTCCCCTGAGGAAACTATTTTTTGACATCTTGGGAGGGTTGAAACATGTTGGGACATGGGGTGCATAGGGTCAGATTAGTGTAAGGGTTAGGTTCCGGACGGGAGCGTCCTTGTTGGGACGATCATCCCTTTTTTTTGGCGGGTTAGGTTTTCATTTAGACTTTGTAGGGATTTTCTATTGAGTGCACTCCTTGTCTGTTGTCGGCCTGGTGTTTACATTTTAATCATATATTTAATAAATGTTATTTTTTAGTTTTTTCTCCCTATCTGATATAATTGTGATCCTGCTGCAGCCAAAATATAGCCAGTACCTATGTGTTGGATGTGATTTATGCAGCGTTTTTGAATGCGATTTTCAGATCCAAAAATGGATCCAACATGCTATGTGAACATACCCTTACCATTACTCGGGCTTGATGTGTTTTTCGTCACCGCAAGGCTGGCACTAACCGCATGTCACTATTACTCCAGTAACGTACCCAATGCACCAGGGGTACTGGAAAGAGCCAGGTAACCGTCCTCTAATATGATGGTCCTCTTCTGGGACGGCTGTGGGCTGGTATTTCTTGGGTAGGAAATATCAGGCTGCAGCTGACTGTTTAACCCTGGTTGGTTATGAAAAATGGGGGCCCCCACATCGTTTTGTTTTGATCATTTATTGAAGATCAAATACGGTAATATTGAAAAAAAAATGACATGGGGTCCCCCCCATTTTTCATAACCAGCCAAGGTAAAACCAGCAGCCACAGCCTGATACTACCAGGATGGAAAGTTCAATCGATTTTGGGCTCTTCCCATCCTAAAAATTCCAGCCTGCAGCTGCTCCAGAAGCGGAATATCACATTAGAGGGTACACTTCTGATGGTTACCTGGCTGTTCCCAGTACCCCTGGTGCATTGGGTACTGGAGTAATGGTGAGAGGGGGTTACTGTCAGTCTTGTGGTGACGAAAACCACTGATGACTGACATTAAGTCCGAGTGATAGTAATGGAGAGGCGTCTATCAGATACCACCATTACTAACACTGGAAGTAAATGAAGAGAACACACAGAGATATAAAAAAAAAACAATTTATTTGAATAAACACTCCCCAAATCCAGCCCTCGTTAACCATTTTATTAAAGAAAAAGATGCAACGCTAGTCTGTCGTAGTCAAAAAGAAAAACCTATAAAAGGAAAGAAAAACTACAGACAGGGCATCACCCAGCTTTGCCAGATGCTGAATAGGCTATCCAGCGCCCAAGAAAGCTGGGTGGCATCTCCCACAGCAGGCACCCAGAAAAGCTGGGTGCTTGCTGTGGGGGATAGGTGCCACTCAGCTTTCCTGGGTGCTGGATAGCCTATCCAACACCCAGAAAAGCTGGGTGGCATACCCCACAGCAGGCACCCAGAAAAGCTGGGTGCTTGCTGTGAGGGTTGGGTGCCACTGTAATAACCACCTTTAATTTCGGAAGACCTTTACATTGAACATCTTTACCTCAGCTGGCAGTCACGTAATGGAAGGCTTTCTTCTCCTGACATGCCTGCGGCCTCCGTACAGTGCCTCCATAACCCCAGCTGCGTGAAGGACTGCTGAACTGTTTTCGGCAGGTCCTTTGAAGTCTTTGCCAGGTGCGCTTCCGCTTCCCTCTCAGCCGGCACAAAGCGCACAGGGCCGCACGTGGCACGCACGGGGTATCATTTTCAAATGCTCACGCGAGCTTCCCGCTCCACAGCAAGGCTGCTGCTGCCGTCGGACGCCGCAGCCAGCCTTCGTGACACTGCCGGAACATCGGCACACACCAAAGGTTACTTCATGCCGGCCCTAAATAATGCTACATTCAGACTATAAGACGTACCACCATTTTCCTCCCAAATTTGAAGAGAAAAAATTGCATCTTATAGTCCAAAAAATACGGTAATTGGTCTGCTGGTTCCTGCAGAGGTTGTCACTCTGCTTCCTTAAGTAATAACAGTGTCATTGTAGCAAGTTTGCCTTTCAGAGAACTAAAACAGCTGCAAATCTGCAAAATTAATAATATTTATATAGCAGTTGCTGAACTTTCCTGGTGACAAGCTTTAAATTCACAAAAAAATTCAACTTAATTTCTTTCTGTCTGATCAGTTCCTAGTCATATTTATTACTGTGAATCCCTGGAGGGAACCCCTATTTGCGGGATCCTCCCGCACAATCCAGGACAGTTGGTAAGTATGGGCAGGAAGTGGGAAAAAGGTAGTCGGGTGGTGATCGAAGCATTCACTGATCGGTATCCGGCGATCACACCCCGCAGGGGCGGCTCGGAGTGACAAACAATGTGTGGCATTGTCTCTCATTCATTTGGAGGCCGCGGCCATGATCGCTGCGGCGTCTAAGCGATTAAACAGCAGGGAACGGAGCAAGCTCTATTTCCTGCTGATATCGTGGCTGTCAGATGCAATTAGCAGCTGACACTAGCCTTCTGTTTAGTAGGATTACTGAGTATATAAAACCTTACCGGCATAGGATGTATGGGTACGTCTTGTGTCAGTAAGAGGTTAACCAGCATGACCCTGAGCAACGCCTATTCTCTTCTGACCTCCAACAAATGTTCCAACCCCGTCTTCTCTTACTCAATAAAGACACAGAGACATGGATTGGATGAATTGGCCACAGCAGCCATTTTATTAACAAACAACTAAACATAAAATAACCAATTACAAATGAGTATCAGTTCCCCCGATACACATTCTTCCTGACCCACTGCCACCCAAGAACCTTCCGGCACCTTCTGGAACATCCATGATGAGAACCAATTGGGACTGAGTTCCTTGGAGCTTTGATAATCCAAACAGGGTCTGGCGACGGACTTCAAGCTCCTTCTCTCAGTAGTTTACCCTCAGCCCCCCCCCCCCGTCCCTCCCGTCTTCAATGGCTCCAAAAGCCACCTTAGGTGGCTACCCACTCCTTACCAGCTCCCAAGGACCATGCCCTGTGGAGCCCTCAACCTTCGCCAGACCGGTCCATCCAAAACTGGGAGCCAAGCAGAACCTGACTCCTCTACTACTTTACACCGACTCCAAGGACCCCAACCCGCACTAGTCACTGTGACAAGCACAATCACGACCAAAGCACCATCCAAACAAACAACCCAACACCTGGTACCGATTCCAACCTAAAGGGGAAGGAGGGTGAGCACTGAACTTCTGCCTAGCGCGCGTTTGTTCCCGCGTGGTGCGGGGCCCAACTTTATAGGTAGTCCCCGCGCCGCGCGGCACACGTCCGGCCCGCCCCTTAACTCTACGCAGGAGCCGGCGCGCCGGGTCATGTGGGGCCTCCTATTAGGGCTGCACCCACATGTCCGGCCACGGGCTGGATAAGTTGAAAGCAAGTGTTCAATCAAGTGCCACTTCTGGGGAAACTAGCCAAGTATTACATAGATATGTTGGATCCACCAGACAGAGGCTCTCTACAGCAGGCCACCCAATCTCAGGATCCCATACAAGCAACTTTGAAATGTGTTTTCTAAGCATGATGACCCCTTTAGTACTACCAACATATATACCTGCATTATGCCATGTGTGACACTCACCGGAGGTCTTGCTTAACTATTAGCTTATTTTGATGTTACTCATTTTTTCCTTCCTACTTCTAGATGACACGAATAACAGTTTATCACCTCCTGTTGGAGGAGGAGATGAGATAAGATGATTCATGTGTTTATTACACTCACCGGCCACTTTATTAGGTACACCATGCTAGTAATGGGTTGGACCCCCTTTTGCCTTCAGAACTGCCTCAATTCTTCGTGGCATAGATTCCACAAGGTGTTGCAACGATGCTCTATTGGTACCAAGGGGCCCAAAGAGTGCCAAGAAAATATTCCCCACACCATGACACCACCACCACCAGCCTGAACCGTTGATACAAGGCAGGATGGATCCATGCTTTCATGTTGTTGACGCCAAATTCTGACCCTACCATCCGACTGTCGCAGCAGAAATCGAGACTTATCAGACCAGGTAACGTTTTTCCAATCTTCTACTGTGCAATTTCGATGAGCTTGGGCAAATTGGAGCCTCAGTTTTCTGTTCTTAGCTGAAAGGAGTGGCACCCGGTGTGGTCTTCTGCTGCTGTAGCCCATCTGCCTCAAAGTTCGCCGTACTGCGCGTTCAGAGATGCTCTTCTGCCTACCTTGGTTGTAATGGTGGCTATTTGAGTCACTGTTGCCTTTCTATCAGCTCGAACCAGTCTGCCCATTCTCCTTTGACTCTCTGGCATCAACAAGGCATTTCCGCCCACAGGACTGCCGCTCACTGGATGTTTTTTTCTTTTTTGGACCATTCTCTGTAAACCCTAGAGATGGTTGTGCGTGAAAATCCCAGGAGATCCCGCAGTTTTCTGAAATACTCAGACCAGCCCTTCTGGCACCAACAACCAGAGCCACGTTCAAAGGCACTCAAATCACCTTTCTTCCCCATACTGATGCTCGGTTTGAACTGCAGGAGATTGTCTTGACCATGTCTACATGCCTAAATGCACTGAGTTGCCGCCATGGTGATTGGCTGATTAGAAATTAAGTGTTAACGAGCAGTTGGACAGGTGTACCTAATAAAGTGGCCGGTGAGTGTAGATAGTGATCACTGATGACCGATAAGACTCAGAATAATTTTTAGGAATTTTTGGTGATTAGGAAAATATTTCTACTTCTCTTTTACATTAGGATATTGGGTGAGTCTGGAACTGTTATCCATGAAAAATATGGGCAGCACAATAGGTAATAGTTGGGACCTGGTAGTTAAAACAACTTGTTTGGTAGAGTGGTCCCTTGACAATAAACTGATCAAATTGTGTCCCGCTGCTGGTAACTCCGGTGATCAGCTATAATCTGTGGGGAATCTTGATAGTAAGTATTTTATTTCTCTAGAGCGCCAGCCACATGAATGAGTTGTCTGTGTAATGCAGGACTGGACAGGTCCTCCAGAGCGAGAGACGCCCTTTGTAACCACTCTCCACTTTAGCCAAGAGATGGGGATCCTGAACAGAGGACACCTCCCTATTAATTTAATGTGGTTTATAAAAACAGGTTAGGCAAACTAGAAAACCCTTTTAAAGAAACATTCCAGGTATATGTCTGGTGTGGGGTCTCTCGGGCAAAACCTGACAAAGAACACCAAAGAGACAACATTTGTGTCATGCCCCCTTTCAGTGGAGAAATTCTGATATTTTCAGAAATGGGTTAACTTGGAATAACAGCCAAACAGTGTACACAAAAGGAGGAGGAAAGACAATGGCATGTAGTACGCATGCGCCAAATGTCTGTTCTAGTGACACATGAGCAGCTCCTATATAGAAACACTGAGAAGCACATTATATCCTCCAATATGCTACATAGTTACATAGGGCGATATGTATGAAACTCGTCAATGACACGTCAGTTCTAAAGCATTATGGACGAGCATCATGCTGACCTATAACCCTGACTGATAAAATCCATTTGCTTTATTTTCCAAGCATTAGTTCTTATATGTGGTGTCTTTTCCATGGTATTTCTGAAGAATTGAAGATATTATTTACAGTTTAAATAAATTGTGTATCCTATGTCTCATCACTCGTTGGTATGGCTTGGATATATTTTTCTACTATACTGTAGGTCAAACCAGTCTGGTGAGAATTATGAGTTCAGATGTTGAGAAAGGCGAAGGTTATCATAACACTATCTAGGCAGCTCTAGCAGATCTAAAGGTGTAATGACCTTTATAGAAAGCATACACATGTAGGTAGGTGGCAGCTCAGATAACCCACAAACCTGAACCTGCTGCTCCGTTAGGGGACTTAGTGGTCACACTTTACTAATCTTACACCACAGAATTGTGTCGATGCCTTTGTTCATTTTTAGCTACAAGTAATCATAATTTATGCAAAAGGTTATATAGTAATAAAAGTTTAAATCTACATAAAAATGTGATTACTTTATATTTTGCGTCAGCATTTATGTAACAATTTTCAGTAATTTCACATTGTTTCTTTGATTCATCTACAAAGTTACTTTTAAAATACTGCTGGTTGTCCTTGGAAACCGACAACAGTTTAGCTCCACCTGCTGTCAGACATGTGACTGAATAGCTCTGTGTGATCTAAGTTCCCACAATCTCTGGTAACAAAAACAGCAGAAACATAGTAAATGTTAGTGATCATAAAAATATTTTTGTAAATAAGAGTGGGTATGATTGAAGGGGTTTTCTCATTTCAAAGATCATAGTTGAACAGGTGGGGAGGAAAAATCTAAGCTTGTAGGCCCTTGGTTACCATAAGCAAAGTGCTATGGTTTAAGAGAATGGGCCATTTGTTTAATTGTTGGAAGTGAGAGAGAGCTCTGGTCGGGTTACGCCCAGGTCCTGCCCCTGTTGTATTTGAGAACGCGCGTGAGATGGAGTAGCTGTGCACAGGAGCGCGCAGGTACATGTGTGAACAGGGATCATGATGATGATGATGATAATGATGAGATCAGTCGACGTGTGTGGTGCGAGATTTGCTGCGTTCACTGACAGCCATCAGTGGTCCTGCAGCAGAGAGAGAGATCTTGTGCAGTCCCATGTAAACACAAACAGATAAAGTGTATAGTTTCGTTCTGCAGATCTGTGGTCAGAGGTGTAATAATCGGCAGGAAGCAGGGTAGAGTCCCTGTGAAATGCGTAGCTTTCCTGTTTTATATTTACTTTAATAAACCAGCTTGATGCTTAAGTTGGCATTTCTTTGAATTGTTTTTGCCCCTGAAAGCTCCACGGGAACTCCTAATTTCACGAGTGTCCTTCTTTCCTACTACTGCTGCCGGAGTCTGCTGGGCTGCGAGATCAGAGGTTTCCTGAGCTGCTCGGAGAGAGCGAGGTGCAGCGGATCAGCTGTGGGCTTTTAAATTTGAGCTTTAATGTGAGCTGTACAGTACTATACCTGTACAGCTCTAAAAGGTGAGCGTGATTCTAATTAGTTTAAAGTCGCACCCTGTGTTGTAAAGCTGTAACGCACATTGCGCTGTGTGTCTGCTCTTCTGTCCCTGAGGAACTTCGTTGGTGGAACCCGGGATATTTGAAAAAATCTGCAGGATATATCACTGTGTGTGTGAGAGAGAAAAAAAAAGCTCTCTCCCCCCCCGCTAACACAGAATGAATCCTCATGTGCACACTTTGGGGCGTGTCAGCAGAGAGAAGATACTCCCTGCTGGGAGGAGAAATACACCCCTCCATTTCATAAGCTCTCCTTAGCAACCAGTATAAATGGCTGCCAAATGATGAAACTATAAAACCCCTTTAAGTAAATAAAAGATGGCAGAAGATTTGCTCATATCCTTTCCAATCAGAAGACATGTGCTGTACCACATTCAGAATGGAAGGTGCCAAAAGATAGCAAGCATGGCCATTGTGAGATACTAGGAATTGTGAGATACTAGGTGGCAGAGGCTTTGTGGGATACACAAAGTGAAGGGCAAAGGGTCTGTGGGGGAGCATGAGTTGAAGGGCAGGGCAGGGGCTCTGTGAGGAAGCACAAGGTGGAGGGCAGGGACTCTGTGGGGCAGCATGAGGTGGCGAGCAAGGGTTCTGAGGGGAAGCACAAGGTGGAGGACAGGGGATCTGTGGGGGAGCACAAGGTGAAGGGCAGGGGTTCTGTAGGGGAGGACAAGGTAAAGATCAGGGGCTGTGTGGAGGAGTACAAGGTAAAGGGTGGAGACTATGCGGGGGAGCACAAAGTGGAGGGCTATTGCTGTGTAAGAGCAGGGGCTACATAAGGGAGCACAAGGTGGAGGACAGGGGCTCTGTGGGAGGGTACAAGATAAAAGGCAGGGGCTCTGAGAAGGAGCACAAAGTGGAGGGCAGAAGCTCTGTAGGAGGTAAAATGTGGCAGACTGGGACATTGTGTGGAGAGTGGGAGAACAAGGTAGTAGGGATGGATGCACAGGAAAAACAGAAGGTGGAAGAAAAAGTGGTGGAGTCACGAAAATTTCTTCCTCCCCCACCTGTTTAGATGTTAGTTCAGGGGTGAAGTAGTGGTCATTTAGGTGAAACAAGTAGGATTTGTGACTTGGCCAAGACAGGCTCAAGTGCATATATAGGGGAAAAGAACATGTTGCTACATATTAAAAAATTTAAAATTTCATAAAATTTTTTAAGTCAGGGGACTTTTTTAACGCACAGGTTCATAAACCACTAATACATTCAGCCCAAATTTTTGATGGTGGAGTATGTATTCTGTATTCATAACATAACTGTTCTTTTCACATAGACCTTTAGGTGGGTTCCCTATGGTTTTCACACTGTGGAGACTATATTCTACATGACTCATTATGCATTCGACAAACACTATACTAGTGCATGAATCACCTAAAAGAGTCAAACAGAGGATCAGCTATGCAAACCAGGTCCATACCTAGTCATGCTAATGCTATCATCTTCCCCAGTGGCTCAATGGCTTAATGGCGTCATTTTATAGATGACATTTTGATTTTTTTTGTCTTTAGAAAATTGACCACCAGTGTAAGCACCACATGGAGGCTTTTTCAGATATCACCACATATACTAAAAAAGTTAAATTCTGAGATGAACACCAATAGCCTAGGCCCTGTTCACAGACGGTTTTGGCCGCGGATGGCCGCGGGTTTTCCGCGCGGTTTCCGGGGCCATGACCGGGGCCCAAATCGGCGGGTTTATTAACATTTTTTCCTAGGGAAAAAACCGCGTTAAAAATTCAACCCGCGGTTTTGGCCGGGGCTGGGGGGCCGGGGCCCAAACCCGCCGAGTGAAAAACTCCCTGTAAATTTCCCTGACAGGGATGCTCTGCGCGGCGGCCGCGCGCTGCGCCGGGGGCCGCCGGGGGTGTCGCTGCGGGGGGTGGCGCGGGGACGCGGTTTCGCCGGGGTTTGCCCCCCCCCAAAAATTTGCAGGGGGGCAAACCCCCCAAACCCGCCCCCAAACCAGCCCCCCCCCCGTGCCAAACCACCCCACCGCCATGCCGCAAACCCTGTCGGGAGCCGAGTTTGCGGCAGGCCCGCCCCAAGGGGAAGCCCAACCCCGCGGCGAAGCCAGCGAAACCCGGGGCCAAAACCGCCGTGTGAAGGGGGCCTAACAAAAAATGCATTTCCCCTGGCACACTGTTCCTTACTTCCGGGTTGTTTGATTTTTCAAAAACTCAGTTTACAAATACAGTGTTTCTCACAGGATCCGCCCCCATGCAAAAATAATTTGACCAAACGTGAAAAATTTGAGTTTGCGACATCCTAAACCTACATTTTTTTTTACCCTAACAACAATTCCCACCATAGTTGTCAAATTTTTAAAATGAAAAAGCAGGAGATATGGGGCGGCGCGCTTTGCGCGCCGCGGCAAAAATTTGCATGGGCACGCCCTATTGTCGTACCCCGCCCCTTCAAAAAACCACACCCACTCCACCTAACTGCATAACGGGTTTGGAAAAAGCAGGTAATGCCCCCTTTTAGCCAGGTATAACCCCCCATAAAACAGTATGCCCCTTACAGCAGGGAATGCCCCCTTTTAGCCAAGTAATTTCCCCCTTGTAGCCAGGAGGGGGCCCCCCTTTGTTACCCGGAGTGCCCCCCTTGTTTTTCCATATGGCCCCCCCCTGTTCCCGGGAGGGCCCCCCCTGTTGCCCGGTAAAGCCCCCAATTGTTGCCCGGGGGTGCCCCCCCCTGTTTCCCCGTAGAAACCCCCTCTTTCCGGGTTGCCCCCCAAGTTTCCAGTATGCCCCCTCTGTTGCCCGTAAAGCCCCCCTTTGCCAGGTATGCCCCCATTGTTTCCAGGGAAAATTTCCCCCCGTTGCCAAGTAAAGCCCCCCTGTTCCAGGATGCCCCCTTGGTACCAGGGATGCCCCCATTTTGCCAGGTATTTCCCCCTCTGTGCCAGGGGAGGCCCCCTCTTTTTCCAGGTAGAGCCCCCCTGTTGCCAGGTGTCCCCCCTTTTTGCCAGGCAGGCCCCCCATAAGCTAAAAAAAATAAAATAAAAAATCCACTTACCTCACCCGGCCCTCACACCCGGCCCCTCCGGGGAATCTCCTCCGGGGCAGGGGGGAATGAGAGCAGCCGCGCGCACCCCCGCACCGCGCGCACTTTCCCCTGCGCCGCTGACCGTTGGACGGCCCACACACCGCGCCGCATACAGGGGGAGGGGGGAGGGGGGACGATCCCTCCTCCTCCTCCCTGCCACGAACTCTGGGCGGGGGAAGCGGGGACAGCGGCCGCTTTACCCGCCTGTAGAGCGGCCCGGCGGCGCCAAAGTAGTGCACTACGCTACTCTGTCGCCGGGGCCATTCCAAGAACCCCCGCCGCCTGCTGGACCCAAATAGCGCCCAAATAGCGGGACCCCCCCCCCCCCCCGCCAAAAATGGGAGAGTTGGCATGTATGTTCTTAACCCTAAACTGGGAATAGGATTAGGGGTTTGCTATTAGCTTTTTAGGGTTGACTTACCTTTCCCCAACTCCCTCAGGCCCTTCATGCTCCCGCTGTGGCCTAACTTCCAGTCCAACTATTGCTAGTGACATCAACAGGAAGTAAGGCTGCACTGGGAGCGCCAATGCACTGGGAGCTACAGGAAATGGTAAATTAACCTTTAAAACAATAACCAATTATTTTAGATTAGGGTCAAGTTTTTTGCAATTTTCACCAAAATCTGATTTGGGCTGGCCCAAATCCAAGCATTGGGGTCTTTTACTGCACCTGCTGGGCTTCTATCCGTTTCTTTTTTTACCTTTGTATTATTACATAAAAATAAAGCCTTATGTACCATGGAAAAAAAAAATTAGAAGAATAACCAAGCGTGAAAAAGCCTGTTAGTTTCAAGGTCTCTGAAAAATATAGTAAATAAAAATAACAACATAATATCGAGGACTATGGTGTTCACTGCTAGATGCCTGTTATTACTAAACACGGCAATCAAGAAAATATTTTTAAAATATTTATTACTAAGCATTGGTTGATTCTACTAGAGCAGTGTTCCCCAACTCCAGTCCTCAAGGCACACCAACAGGTCATGTTTTCAGGATCTCCCACAGAATGCACTGACAATAATGTCTTCACCTGTGCAATGCTAAGGAAAGCCAGAAAACATGACCTGTTGGTGTGCCTTGAGGACTAGGGTTGGGAACCTCTGTACTAGAGGATCAAGCTATGGATGAAATGTAAACCAAAAAACATACAAGTGCAAAGGGAAAAAATACTATTCTTTTGAAAAAAATCACACTTTTATTAAAAAAGAAATGTATACAACTTATTTGGCAAGTGAGTTATACTGTGTTTTTCCAAAAGAAAGGGCTAGGGCTTATTTTTGGGGGAGGTCTTTTTTTCTTTAACACGATGGGTGCAGACACTGCATGCTGGGACATATAGAGCCACATATATGAAAACTGTCTAGGTCTAAAACTCACTTTGTTTCCCATAGCAACCAATCAAAGCGTCCCTCTCTTTTTCCAGAGCTCTATATAAAACATGGTTGTCAACTTTTGAAAGTGGAAAAGTAGGAGATTGAAGAGGCAAAAAATTTACATGGACACACCCATCTTGATGGGTGAACCATGTCCCTTCAAAAAGCCACACCCACTCCACCTAACTGCATAACGGCTTTGGAAGAAAGCCAGGTAGATGCCCCCTCTAGCCAGGTATCCCCTTATACCCAGTATACCCCCCCATAACCCGGGTATCCCCCATACACAGGTAGATCCCCCTTGTACCCAAAGTAGACCCCCCTTGCAGCCAGGAAATCCCCCTCTGAGCCGGCAGAGCCCCCCTTGCCGTAAGCCCCCTCTGTACCGGGTAGACCCCCCTCTGTACCAATAAGCCCAATTTGTACCAATAGGGCCCCCTTTTAGCCAGGTAGAGCCCCCTTATAGCCAGGTGAGCCCCCATTGTACCGGGTAGAGCCCTTTTATACCGGGAGCCCCCCATTGTAGAGTTAAAGGCCCCATTGTACCATTAGAGCCCCCATTGTACCAGGTAATCCCCCCCTTTGAGCCATAGTCCCCCATTGTATCAGGTAGATGCCCCCTTTGTACCGGTAATGACCCCTTTGTACCGGAGATCCCCCTTTGTAGTCAAAATAGTGCCCCTTTGTTGTCGGGTAATCCCCCTTTTTTTGTCAGGTAATCCCCCATTGCAGCCGGTAGATCCCCCTTTGTACCAGGTAGACCCCCCCTTTGTTGTCAGGTAATGCCCCTTTTGTTGTCTGGTAGTTCTCCCTTTTTTTGTCGGGTATTGCCCCCTTATTGTCAGGTAGATGCCCCATTGTACCCAGGTAGTGCCCCCTTTGTACCAGGTAGATGCCCCCTTTGTTTCAGGTAGTCCCCCTTTTGTAGCCATAGACCCCTCTTATAGCCGGGTAGACCCCCCTTTGTAGCCGGGGAGAGCCTCTTTGCCAGGTAAAGGCCCCATTTGCCAGGTAGAGCCCCATTTACCATTAGCCCCCATTGTAGCCAGGTAATGCCCCCTTTGTACCCGGGAAAACCCCCCTTTGTAGCCAGTAGACCCCCCCTTTGTGTCGGGTAGATCCCCCCTTTGTAGTCAGAAGTGCCCCTTTGGGTTTGTCAGGTAGTGCCCCCTTGTTGTCAGGTAGAGCCCCCTTTGTTGTCGGGTAGAGCCCCCATTGTGCCAGGAAATTCCCCCCTTTTGTAGCCGGGTAATGCCCCTTTGTTGTCGGGTAGTCCCCCCTTTGTTGTCAGTATGCTCCCTTTTTTCAGGTAGTTTCCCCCCCTTTATTGCAATAGTTGCCCCCTTTGTTCAGGTAGATGCCCCCTTTTATCAGGTAAGCCCCTTTGTTGTCCGGGTGATGCCCCTTTGTAGAGGTAGTTCCCCCCTTTGTTGTCAGGAGTGCCCTCTTTTTGTCAGGTAGATCCCCCTAATAGCCAATGGCCCCCCCTTTTAATAAAAAAAAATAATAAATCCCACTTACCTCACCAGGCTCCTGCATCGTCCAGCCTTGACATCTCCGGCCGGACCGAATCAGCGTCGCGGGGGGATGAGTGCAGCCGCGCGCACACCCCGCACGCTGATCTTATTACACGCACACCGGCGCTGTACATATAGGGGGGAGAAGGGGGGAAGGAAAAATCCCTCCCTTCTCCCGTAGGGCAGCTGACGGAGCGGTAGCTGCTGACTGACTGTCGCTCCCCCGGCCCCACAAGTCAGTGAAACTCGCGGGGCGGAGGGCGGCCCTTCACCCCCTGTAGGGGAAACCCGCGGCGCGAGTACGCACCACGATACTCTGGCGCCGCGGCCATTCAAAAGAACCCCCCCTGCCTGTGGCGGCAGGGTTCGCCACCCTTTGGGGGTGGAGGGGGCCCCATTAGCTGGACCCCCCCGCCAAAAGCGGGAGAGTTGGCATGTATGATATAAAAGGAAAGGGGCGCTCAGATTGGTTGCTATGGGCAGGGTATGTACTGTGTGTGGGGTTTAAAATATATATATAAAAATATATATTTAAATTTTTTACTAGGATAATACTATAACTGTGTGTATACTGTGTATATAATATATTATTATAAAATTTTATATTATATCATAAAGCCAACTCCCCGTTTTTGGCGGGGGGGGCCCGTATTTGGGGTCCCCCCCCGCCCCCCGGGGGAGTTGGCATTTTTTAAAAGGGGGCCACCCGGCGCCGCCAGTTTCCCTTCTCAAAGGCGGGAAGCGCCCTGCGCCCGTTCACCCCCCGGGGTCTCGCTGTGCGGGAGGGGGGCAGGGGTCGTTACCCCCCCCCCCTCCCCCTGATGTCCCGGGCCGTCGCCCCGTACATACGGTCAGCGGCGCTGGGAAGTGCGGCCTGCACTCACTCCCTGCGTCCGAGGAGATGGCCCCGGGGCTGAGGGGCCTGGTCAGGTGAGTGGTTTTTTTTTTTATTTTTATTGCTTTAGGGGGCACTACCCCAACGAGGGGGGAAAACCGGGTAACGAGGGGGCTCTACCGGCAACAATGGGGGGGACACCTCAACAATGGGGGATCTAAATGGCTACAGAGGGGGCTCCCACCCGGCAAAAAAAAAGGGGGCCTACCCGGCAACAATGGGGCACTACCGGCTACGAGGGGGCATCACCCGGGAACAGAGGGGACCACCGGCAACAATGGGGGGACTACCTGGCTAACAATGGGGGGGCCCACCTGGGGTAACAATGGGGGGACTACCTGGCAACAAAGGGGGGGGACACCTGGGGAACAGAGGGGGGACTACCTCAAAAAAATGGGGGCTCTACCTGGGAAAAAGAGGGGTACTACCTTGCAACAAGGGGGCACTAAACCCCAACAAGGGGGGATACCTGGCTACAAGAGGGCATCTACCTGGCAACAGAGGGGGCACACCTTTGGGCAACAAAGGGGGCACTACCTGGCAACAGAGGGGCACTACTGGCAACATTGGGGGAACTACCTGGCAACAGAGGGGGGCACTACCTGGCAACAGAGGGGGCATACCTGGGAACAATGGGGGCACTACCTGGCTACAATGGGGGACTACCTGCAACAGAGGCGGCATAACCCGGCAACAATGGGGGCCTACCTGGGAACAGAGGGGCATACCTGGCAAAAGGGGGGGGGACTACCTGGGACAGAGGCACTACCTGGCAACAAGGGGGGGACTACCTGGCAACAAGGGGGGCCTCCTGGAAAGAGGGGCACAAACCTGGGAACAATGGGGGCACTACCGGTAACAAAGGGGCACGACCTGGGGAAAATGGGGGGGACACCTGGCAACAGAGGGGGGGCCCACCTGACAACAATGGGGCACTACCTGCCTACAATGGGGGGATACCTACAACAAGGGGCACTACCCGGGAACAAGGGGGGACTACCTGGGAACAGAGGGGGGACACCTGGAACAATGGGGGCCCACCTGGGTAACAATGGGGGACTACCTGGAAAAAATGGGGGCACTACCTGCAACAGAGGGGGCACTACACAACAGAGGGGGCACTACCTGGCAAAAAATGGGGGGGACACCTGGCACAATGGGGCACTACCTGGGAACAGAGGGGGGGACTACCCCGACAACAAGGGGGGGACTACCTGGCAAAGGGGGGCACTACCCGGCAAAAGGGGCACTACCTGGGAACAAGGGGGGGCCTACCTGCAACAATTGGGGGGAATACCTGGAACAAGGGGGCACTACCCGGGAACAAGGGGGGATAACCCGGCTAAAATGGGGGGACTACCTGGGAACAGAGGGGCACTACCCGGGGAACAATGGGGCCTACCCGGGAACAAGGGGGGACTACCTGGCAACAGAGGGGGGCACTACCTGAAAAAATGGGGGCAACCCGGCAACAGAGGGGGGACATGGCAACAATGGGGGCCTACCGGGTAACAAGGGGGGACTTACCGGAACAAGGGGCACTACCTGGCACCTGAGGGGGGACTACCTGGCAACGGGGGCACTACCTGGCAACAGAGGGGGCCACCTGACAACAATGGGGGGGCACCCTGGCTACAAGGGGGGATACCTGGCAACAGAGGGGGGGATACCTGCAACAAGGGGGGCATACCTGGCAACAGAGGGGGGACTACTGGCAACAAAGGGGGACACCTGGCAAAAAATGGGGCACTACCGGGAACAATGGGGGCATACCTGGCAAAGAGGGGGCAACCCTGGAACAATGGGGACTACCGGCAAAAAGGGGGCACTACCCGGCAACAATGGGGGCACCCTGGCTACAATGGGGCACACCTGGGAACCCGGGGGCACTACCTAGCAACAATGGGGGACTATGGCAACAGAGGGGGCACTACCTGGGAAAAAAATGGGGGGGACTAAACCCGGCAACAAAGGGGGGACTACCTGGAACAGAGGGGGGCACACCTGGCTAACAAAGGGGGGACTACCCGGCAACAGAGGGGGGACACCGGCAAACAATGGGGCACTACCTGGCAAACAATGGGGCACTACCGGCTAACAATGGGGGCACTACCTGGGGTACAATGGGGAAAACCAGCTAACAATGGGGCACAAACCCGGCTAACAATGGGGGCAAAACCCCGGGTAACAAGGGGGGACTACCTGGGTAACAATGGGGGGGACACTGGCAACGAGGGGCACTACCCGAAAACAATGGGGATCCCTGGGAAAAATGGGGCAATTTCCGGAACAGAGGGGGCACACCCGGCAACAAGGGGCCTACCTGGGAAACAATGGGGGGCCACCTGGCAAAAAAATGAGGGCACTACCGGCTCACAAAGGGGGGACCAATGGCAACAAAGGGGGGCCCCCAAACCCCTTTCTAACAAAGGGGGGGCATCTACCTGCTACAAATTGCTTACCTCTACGAGGGGGGTCTACTTGGCTACAAGGGGCATCTCCTGCCTTAAGGGGGGACACCTGGGTTATGGGGGCACAAACCCGGGGTATAAAGGCATCTACTGGGGTTTTTTCCAAAGCCCTTTCAGTAGGTGGAGTGGGCGTGGCTTTTTGAAGGGGATGGGATACCCAAAAAGGGTGGCTCCATGCAAATTCCTGCTTTTTTTCATTTTAAAAGTTGGCAAACTTAATAATTATATATAATATTTATTAAAAATATATATATATAAAAATATATAAATATATAAATATATATATATATATAAACAACACATCACAGTACATGACCTGTAGTAAAAAAAACCCTGGATGGTGCATTCTTAATGCCTTTTCTTGAAAAGTGTAGCACTGGGAAATGAAGTTTCCCGCAAGTCACAGTACCACACTTTAAGATAAGGATTGTTTGTATGATTGTATAGTGTCAGTGTATAGTAGTGTGTACACATAAACTTACCATTTCCTCAGGCCGGGTTGAAGGACCTGGGCATGTAACTGTAATCATCTCGGGCCTTAACCTGAAAACACGGAGGTTTTCCCCAAATCCTCCAGTTAATGGCTGTTTTTGGGGTGGGGGGGGCAGGGGGCCTCATCAGAAATTTTAGGGCCCCATACAGGTAAGCATCTGGGTGCCCCCCCCCCCCCATCAACCCCCCCCCTACCAACCCCATCGCCCCCCCCCCCATCATCTCCAGCCCTGCCAAAAACCCTCCCCACCCCCCCATAAACCCCCCCCCTCTGTAAAACCCATCGGCCCCGCCCCCACTCACACATAGCCCCCCGCCTCACACACACATGTGCCCCCCCCAGCCTCACACACACAGGCCCCACACAGTCTCACACACAGGCCCCCCACAGCGCCACACAACCCCCCACAGGC
>JAODAL010063997.1:0-18947 GCA_025379985.1 Phyllomedusa bahiana
AAAAAAAAATCAATGTGTGGCTTTTCCCCAACAACTGCAAATGGGAACCATTGGGAACGGACAAGGAAAAACATGGGTCTGCGCGGGGCCCGAGGAGGCTTAGCAAGCACCCGGCAGGGTGCATTGTTCAATCGTTTCAAACATTTCCTAAATCTTCCCCCATCTGCAAGATTTCTAAAAATGGTCAGAAACCGTGCATCATTACCAAATTCCTACAGAGCCAAGCCACCCTCCCTTGAGCGCAGCACAGAACTGCCTCCCCCAACATGGGCTGAAGCGATGTTTCCATATGTTGGAAATCCAACCCCCTTGTTGGAGCGACTCTTTGAACAAGAAAGGCCCATTAATTTTTCTTGATTTATACAAAGCGGACGGGAGTCCCTCCCCGGGGGGGGAAAATTTTGATGTCACCATGGCGGGCTCATCGTGACACCCGCCATTTTCCCCGGCCCTTTGAGGAGGCCACGTTTATTTGTCGTTGCCAGGACTACGGGATGAATAACTCAATTTCCCCTGCTTCATGCCTGGGACAAAGCTGAAAAAACTTCTGGGCAGGGGATAAGACTGGCGATGACATCTCAAATGGCCACATTATCCGGTTTGGGGGGGTGAAATGGAGGAGGAGGAAGACAAAAGCACAAGCTGTCTGGCGAAATCAGTGGTTGCCTACTCGGTGACAGGAAGGGGGAGCAAGACAACAGGGGAGATTTGGGAATGAGGGAACAACCAGACACACCATGGGATAAACAGTGGAATGGGGGAAGGGGGTTTCCCCAATCATTGCCAGAAAGCCCGCTGAGCTGATTTTCCGGGTAGTGGGAGCCGAATACACCACTACAAGGGATACTTCTGGTTTTCCCCCCTTTTTCCCCCTACCCGGGCCAAAATGGGAGCCCCTTTTTTTCACATTCCAAAAGGCAGGACAAAACCCAATACTATAGAGAAATCCTTGTAGTTATTGGCCCCTCCTCTCTGCCCCCTGGTCCTCCTCTGGTATGTCTGAAATTGGGGGTTCCCCCATCGCTCACGTACCTTCCACGGGTTTCTGTGGAGAGGGGGGGGAGGTAGGGGCAGAACACTCCATCACAGCAGCCTAAATGTGGAGGGGCGTTGATGGCACTTTTCCCTTCATTTCCCCCCTAGTAGGAGGGGCCCCACAACAGCAGCAGAACCTAGCAGACCCTGAAAACCCCAGGTGGGGCCTACTTGGGGCAACACTCTGCCACCCCAGTTTAAAAATCCACTGGACTTTCTGGGGACCAAACTGGATGTTTGGGCCACAACTTCCGGGGGGTTGCACTGGAGAACTGTCCGGCCCAGCCAGAGTGTGGCATCAAGCGGGGGTTCAGTGCGGTGGGGGCCATATTTACCCCAAGGAGAACTCGCTTGTCCACCCGAAAATTGGGGGAGACGACCTTTTCAAGATGAACAGCTTTATTGGGCCCGGATTAAAACAACCAAGACTTATCATCAATTAATCACCAGATCCTCACCAAAACTTTGAAAATGGTTCCCGGATTCTTCTGCTACCTCCCTCACTACTATTCGATCTGCCACCCCCCCTTGATGCCACCATCTACTGCTAGCTCCCATCTACCCCCACCCTCTTTTCCAGGGACCGGTATTGCCCCTCAGCTCTTCACTAGGCCTTTTGGGTTGACTTTTGATGCTGCCGCCACCTCCCAATCGTCATTTGCCACTCTGTGGCCTACTCATTTTTCGCCACCTCCACAATCTTCATTTCCACATGTGGCCCACTTATTTTGGGGTCCCCACCCCTCAATTTTTTCATTTACCACTCTTGGCTTGCTGATTTCCTGCCACCCCACATCTTTTATTGGCCACTCGTGGCCCCCTGATGTTGCTGCCACCCCTCAAACTGTCATTCGCCACTAGTTGGGGCCCACCATTTGCTGCCACCTCCTCAACTTCATTTGCCACACTGTGGCCTACTGATGTTGCTGCCCCCTCCACACTCTGGATTTGCCACCCCTGTGGCCTACCATGGGACTGCCCCAAATAACCACTTTTCTCATCAGACACCCTGTTTTCCAAGCTGTTTTTCCACCCTCCCCCACTCTTTTATTTTCCACTATTTTTGGTTTTCCCTTCTTTGAATCTTCAGAAGGAATTGGGAAAAAGGGCAAACAACAGATTTAAGATTTAAAGGGTTTGTATGGGAAAAGTTCCCCTTTTTTTGCATCAGGATTTTTCTGATTTATTAGGTAAACCAAAAGGGAGGAGGGGGATACGAACACAGAAGGAACCCTGCAAAAAAACCCATTTACTGGGGCAAAAATTTTGTTTTTGGGGTCCCAAAATTTTTGTTTATTTTTGGGTTTTGCAAAGCTGGGGTGGATTTTTTTGACCGAATTGAAAGTGGAAAAACTGACGGATCAAAGGGGAAGGGGGAAAAAGAACGGGGCACGTCAAAGTAAAAAATTTACTTTAGGCTTTTACAACTATCTAAAGTTTAACAGAATAGGTTTTTGCAAAACTTGGAATCACTGATAGGAATTTTTTTCCCTCAACTCCCGGTTTTTTTCCAGCTGGCGCTGACAATTTTTTTAAACCCCCCTTTTCCGGCTAAAAGTTTCCCACTTCAGTTATTTGGTCAGTTTTTTCCCCCTTAAAAATGCCCAAGATTTTGAAATGTGAAGGATTCTAAAAGAACGGCTGTTCCCTCCCCGCGTGTCCCTACAAAAAACCCAAACAATTTTTTCAAACCCAAACCAAAGCACCTATTTTCATATTTGGGGCCCTTTCACAAAGTTTTTACAACACCATACAGACTCTCCCGCAGCCAGGAAAATTTTTTTTTTTAAAAGCAAAATTTTTTCCCCCAAATAAAATTTTTGGGTCAAATTAATTTTTTTGCGGAAAAATTTCCCGAAATCTGGGGAAAACCCAAATTTTTTTTTAGAAATTTTCCCCATCTCTAAGGGTAAAAATTTTCAAGGTGGAGTTTGAATTGCAAATGCCTTGGAAAAAAAAGAATGGAAATAAAATATTTCATCCAAAAAATAGTTTAAACCACAGGGGTTTTTTTGGGTCCTATTTTTGGGTCTGTGTTGGATCCAAAAAAAAAGGAAAACCCAAAAAAGCGCAAAAAGTCAATCAAAAAACAGAAACCAACAATTTTTCCAACCCCTCAGCTGGGGGTTTGGGTGCTTTTTAATGCACAGGATTTAAAAGGTCAAAATTCCTGGATGGATCTGAAAGAACGGTTCCAAAAGACGGAGGAGACACATCAAATCACTTTGGGGAACGTTATGGCCCTGTTTTTTTTTAAAAAAAACCCAAAGGGAAATCAAAATTGGGAAAATTTTTTTGATATGTGTTTTGGGGCCGTATTTGGGGCCCCCACAACGGATCCAAACATGGGATCGAAAAGTTGGGATATTACACCAGAGTAAAAAACGCCATGGGAACATACCCAAAAAAAAAGGTTTTTTTTCCCTCTAATTGCCATTGTTTAAATTTTTTGGGTCAGTTGTAGGAAAGGGGGGCCTTTTTCCCCCATAATCAATTTTTGGGGGCGACGTTTTAAGGGAAATTTTTGGGGTGTGTTTTTTTTTTTGGGCAGCAATTACAGCAAAAAATTGTTTTGGCCCCTTTCTGCACAAAAAATACATCCGAAAAAAAAAACCCAAAAAAAGCATCAAAAAAAGCACCTTGTGGTTTTTTTTGGGAGAAAGGGACAGGAATTTTAATTTTGAAAATTTTCTGCACAAAAACGCATCCAAAAAATGCATCAAAAATGCACCAAAAAACACTGTTTCAAAGCACCCTAAGAATAAAATAAAAAAAATGGGAATGTATGGGTTGATTAAGGAAGACATCTAAGTATATGGACAAACTCAAATCAATATATGTTAAAAAACACTCACCAGAAAAATGAAAAAACAATGATTGAAAACAGGAGCCAATATTTGTAATAGAAATGTAAGAAAAAGCTCCATATATTTTAAAAACCCAAATGAAAACCATTCCAACCCCCCTCAACAAATAACAAAATAACAGTTCTTTCAGTAAATAAATTTTTAAGGTTTTCACTTCAAGGGTTAGCTTTCAACAATGTAAGAACAGTAAATGAAGACATTTTCCAAATACATTGCTTTGTTACTTTTAAATTTTTTTAGGAGATAAAAGTGATTTCATCAACTCTAGTGCACTCAGATTTCTCTAGGTTAGCGACCTGCTATGCTTTTCTCTCCCCCGCTGTTTGTCTTATCTGATAGCAGAGATGACATCATCACACAGGTTGAGACATAGAACTGCCAGCAGCTTAAAAGATTGCATGTTCTCTGATCTAACAAACAAAGAAGACTAATTACTTTTGTTAACTTTAGTACCAAAGCTTCTCTATATAAGCATCTCCTGCTCTCATATCAGAGTTATTAGCAGACCTTTGACTATGGAGCTGATATACTGATCACCCACAGCCTGACAAACAGACGGGATCAAAAGAAAAAGTGCTTTTGGCTCTGTGAAACAGTGGGGTGAGACAACCCTTTTTTAAATTTGGGAAAGGATTTTGATTAAATAAAATTTCCCATTAATCATAACCAAATCTCATCACCAAGGAAAGAGGGTGGGTTTTGCTTTTTCTGATAAGCAAATGCAAAATAAACTTAAAAAGAAATGAAAAGTAAAAATTGCCTTTTTGGAAGAAAGTTTGTTGGAAGCCCTACAAATTCAAAATTCTCCGAAAAAATTTGCTTGTAGCAAGTGTGCTAATAAAAGCTGGCAAAAACTTTACAACCAAAAAGGAAAAAATTAGGACATAACAAAAAAAAAAACATTTCTGAAACATTTAAATTTTAAAGTTTATATTTAAAAAATTTTAATCAATCATTTAATCCTGGAATCTTTCTCATAAATTGGGGGTACGAACAGACACCAAAAGTAAAAAAAAACAGGTTCCCACTTAATTGAAGCACCTTTTCGTTTGTAATGAGAGTTTACAGTTTTGATAAAAAATGTACAGTTTTGATAAAAAATGTACAGTAAGAACCTTTTAAAATATTCATAATTTCCCAAAATAGAAAAAAGCTTTTTTCCCAAAAAAATTTTTAAAACCAAAACACTCTTAAAACTTTTACTCCCCAATTTCACCACCAACAAACTGAGGAAGGCCATATGGCTGAAAATATTAAAATTTTCTCTAAGTCTGAATTCTCAACCGCATCAACTTATGACTTGGATATTGTCTACTTTCTTCTTTTTAATAAATATCACATTTCTTCAAAAAATCTGAGGAGTACTAAGGAATCTTTTTTAACATTTATAAAGTTAACGGGCGCTCAGGATCAGTATGAGTCTAGACGTGCCCCCATCAAAAAACACCCACACGCTATATCTTTTCCCAAAGAGTACTGCACAGTATATGAATAATACTGTCAAACAAAGGGTCGATCAAAACAAACTCCAAAACGAACAGCAATCCACTGGCCTTTCAATAATTTTCAAAGGGTTTTTTTATTTTTTTTTGTTTCCCAAAGTTTTTTATGTTAAGAGCATACAAAGGCATGCATAGAAATTTACAGTAGCTGTAGGGTGCCCTCCAAAATAGGTTTCCCCAGTGACCCAAAATAACTCAAATGGGGGTTCCACTAAATCAACCCACCCGTGGGGGTCTAGGAACCCCAGTCTGACAGTACATATGTCTAATTAAGCAGTCCAATGAACACTACTGTGTATGGGGCCTTGGAGCAGATGGATGTCACTGCACCTCTGCTAACCCTACTGTGTATGGGGCCCTGGAGCAGAAGGATTTCTCTGCTAACTGTACTGTGTATGGGGCCCCGGAGAAGATGGATATTATTGCACCTCTGCTAATCCTACTGCGGATGGGCCCTCAGAGCGGACGGATGTCACTGCACCCCTGCTAACTCTACTGTGTATGGGGCCCCAGAGCAGAAGGATTTCTCTGCTAACTCTACGGTGTACGGGGCCCTGGAGCAGACGGATGTCACTGCACCTCTGCTAACTGTACTGCATATGGAGTCCCTGAGCAGATGGATGTCACTGCACCTCTGCTAACTCTACTGTGTATGGGCCCTGGAGTAGACGGATGTCACTGCACCTCTGCTAACCCTACTGTGTATGGGATCCCAGAGCAGATGAATTTCTCTGCTAACTCTACTGTGTATGGGGCTCCAGAGAAGACAGATGTCACTGCACCTCTGAAGAAAAGGCTTCCATTTTCATGGTATTAGAACTCTGCTGATTGGCAAAGGAGATGGTCAGGGAAAAGGATCTTCCTTCCCCACTCCTGAGGCATGACTGGAGAGAGGACACGAGAGAAGAAAAGAGGTGTCCCCTAGATCCTGGGGACAGAGTAGGACAGAGACCCAGGACAGCACAGGAGTAAGCTTGGTGTTAGCCTCCGGTGGCAGACGGAAGGGTAAAGGAGAGGCCCTTATCCAAAATGAACCATGGCAGAAGGCGGAACAGGAATAGAAGCTACTCCAGGGATGAGGGACTGTTAGGGAACGCCCAAGGTTGGCAGGAAGAGTGTTCCCTGTATGCTGTGTTATGATGCTGGGATTGTCCACCTGCTGAAGCCTTGTTTGTGGCCGGAGATCTGTGACCTTGTACAGACTAAGTTTGCGGGAAGTAAAGACCAGGAGTTCTTTTTATTAACCAGTTGTGGACATTTATTTATTAAACACTGACTTTGTACACAAGCATCACACCCATCCTCCACGGTACACCGCCATTCCCATTCTCGAGTATCCCAAACCACATACAGTGGAGTGTTTCACCACCACACACACCACCATCCCTGTATGTGTTACAGTTACACCACTGTTAACAATGGGTCTGTCACTAACTTATGATGTCCTCAGTGAGGGCTGCATAAGGATCCTGAAAGTTACTCTTTAAGTTAGGTTCAATAGAATAATGAGAGTGTTATGACCAGGAGGTAGACATTTAAACATGGTTATTATGACTTAGAAAAGAAATATGTCCATCAAATTGAAAAAAACGTGCGACACAGTTCATTTTAAAACATAGCTTCCCTCTATTGATACAGAAATGTATCTGATTGGTGAAGGGTTGTCTTTTCTGATGAGCCACATTTTCTACTTCATGGAATGGATGGACATTGGCATGTCAGACAACAAGCATCAGAAGACAAGTACCCTGCAGCCATCGCTGGAAGAACACAAGCTAGTGGAGGAAGCATTATGGTCTGGGGAATATTTTTGTGCCATTCTCTGGGCCACTCATCCATGTGGTAGGTGCTTTCACCTGATTTAGATATGAATTCATCCTTGTAGATCACATATACCCAGACATGCTGATTGTCTTCCCTGGAGCAGGTGGGATTTTCCAGCAAGACAATGTGACATGTCACATGGCTAAAAATGGCCGACATTGGTTCAGAGAGCAGAACCAAGACTTCCAAGTTCTACCCTGGACCATAATTCACCAGACGTGAAAACAATTAGGCATCTGTGGAAGCCCCTGGATGGTGGTGTTGGCTCTATGGATCATCCAGCATCTGTGTGATGCAGTCATCATGGGTCCAGATTAGAGATGGGCGAATTGATTCTGGTGGACTTCGTTTAGAATTTCAGGAAAACTTCGGTTAGGCACGAAATAGAAGTTTGGGGTAATTTGCGGGAACACAGTGTGTTTTGTATTGCTAAAATGGCAGCAAGCACATGGCGTAACATGGGGAAGAGAACTCTGGGAAGAAGAAAGGAAGACCCTAAATGACATGTGCAGACATCAAGCCAATCAGAGATCAGCGGGCTTCTGTGACATCACAGCCCTATAAGTACGGACGGCACCCACTCTTCTCACATTCCTCTCGTTGTGCCCTGACATAAGCGGCTGCCGCAGCAGCAGAGATCTCACGGAAAGGAAATACTTTTAACAGCGATTTGGGGGGAGGGGGGGGGGGGGGTCACTGCTTTTTTCAAGCTGCCCTTTTTCCTTTATATTTTGATTCTTTGGGGGGGAAATGTAATTCAAGTCCAGGGTGGGCTAATACGGGGGCCCCATAATTTTTTAAATTCCTTTGGGTCATTTCTGGAGCGCAATTATTTTAAAGGGGTTTAATTAAGCTGTTTGCCCTTTTTTATTTCAGTAAAAAATATGGTGTTTCAAGCGCTAAAGATGATAAATTTTTCCTGGTGTTTTTAAAGGACAAAATTAATTAAGGGTTAATTAAGCATTTTTTGTCTTTATATTCTGAAAAAATACAGGGGTGTTTCAAAACCCCAAAAGAAAGTACATTTTTCCTGTTGATTTCTGGAGCGCAATTTATATTCAAGGGTTAATTAAGGTTTTTGTGTTTTTATATTCATAAAAATACAGTGTTTCAAAGCCAAAGGGACGAACATTTTTCCTTTTGATTTCTGGGCGAAAATTTATATTCAAGGTTAATTTAAGGTGTTTGTGCTTTTTATTCAGAAAATGTAGGGTTTTTTTAAAATTTTGCAAAGAATGAAAAATTTTTCATTTTTGTTCTGGAGACAATTTTAATTCAAGGGGTTAATTAAGCGTGTTTGTGCTTTTTTTCAGTAAAAAATAGGGTTTGTTTTTAAACGCCAAAGATAAATATTTTTTCCGTTTTTTTCTGGAGCCAAATTTAATTCAAGGGGTTAATTTTAAGGTGTTTGTGCTTTTATATTCATTAAATTTTTAAACGGTTTTTTTAAAAACCAAAAAGTTTAAAAATTTTCCTGTGATTTCTGTTCCAATTTATACAAGGGAAATTAAAGCGGTTTTGTGCTTTTATATTCAGTAAAATATATGATTTTTTAAAACCCGAAAGACAGTACTTTTTTCCGGTAAATTTGGGGAGCGAAATTTATATTAAGGGTTAGTTAACGTGTTTGTGCTTTTAATTCAGTAAAAATACAGAGTTTTTTCTAAACGCCAAAGACAAAAACATTTTTCCTTTTGATTTCTGGAGCGCAATTTAATTCAAGGTTTATTAAGCATTTTTTTGTGCTTTTTATCAGTAAAATTTACAGTGTTTTTAAACCCAAAAGAAGGGAAATTTTTCCGTTGATTTGGGAGTCAATTTTATATTCAACATGTTAAGGTGTTTGCGCTTTTATATTTGTAAATTATAATTTGTTTTTTAAATGCCAAAGACGAGTACATTTTTCTGTTGATTTCTGAGCGCAATTTAATTCAAGGGTTAATTAAGCGGTTGTGTTTATATCAGTAAAATTTAAAATTTTTTCTAAACGCAAAAGACGAGTAAATTTTCCGGGTTTTTTTTTTCTGGAGCAAATTTTATATTAAAGGGTTAATTTAAGGGTTTTTTGTGCTTTTTATTCAGAAAAATAAAAGTGTTTCTAAACCCCAAAAGACAAGACATTTTTCCTTTTTGATTTCGGGAGCCAATTTATATTAAAGGGTTAAATTTTTAGCTGTTTTTGTTTTATTTTCAAAAAATTTAAATATTTTTTTAAAGCAAAGAGAGGAAATTTTTTTCCTTTTTGTTTTGGGGCAAATTTATTAAGGGGAAAATTTAGCGTTTTGGCTTTTATTTTTCAAAAAATAATGTGTTTTAAAGCAAAGACGAGTAATTTTTCCGGGTGATTTCGGAGCGCA
This sequence comes from Phyllomedusa bahiana, assembly GCA_025379985.1. NCBI lineage: Eukaryota > Metazoa > Chordata > Amphibia > Anura > Hylidae > Phyllomedusa > Phyllomedusa bahiana. The sequence continues at coordinate 9,586 of JAODAL010063997.1, forward strand.
ATTTATTTTCAAGGGTTAAAGCTTCTGTGCTATCATAGTAAAAATATACATGTTCTAAACCAAAAGACGGAAAATTTTTCCCTGGTGTTTTTTTCTAAGCGAAATTTATATTCGGGGGGTTAATTTAGCGTGTTTGTGCTTTTTTATTCAGAAAAATACAGAGTGTTTCTAAACGCCAAAGACAAAACTTTTTTTCCTTTGATTTCTGGAGGCAATTTATTTCGGGGGTTATTTAATGTTTGTGTTTTTATATTAAATTAAAATTAGAGTTTCTAAACCGCGAAAGACGGGGAAAAAATTTTTTTCCCGGTGATTTCTGGAGCAAATTTATATTCAAGGGTAATTTAGCGTTTTTGTGCTTTTATATTCATAAAATATATATGTTTCTAAACGGAAAGAGAGTCTTTTTTCCGGGGTGATTTTCTGGAGCGCAATTTAATTAAAGGGGTTAATTAAGCGTGTTTGTGCTTTTATATTCATAAAATAACGTGTTTTTAAATCCAAATAAGGAAAAAAAATTTTTCCTGTTGATTTTGGAGTAAATTTATATTCAACGTTAGTTAAGCGTGTTTGGCTTTTATATTCAGTAAATTATAATGTTTTTTTTTAAAAATGTCAAAAAGATACATTTTTCCGTTGATTTCTGGGGCCAATTTATATTCAAGGTTTTAAAGGGTTTTGTGCATTAAGTCAAAAAATATACGATGTTTCTAAAGCAAAGGGGCGAGAAAATTTTTCCTGGGGGTTTCTGGCCAAAAAATTAAATTCTGGTTTTTTTTAACCCCGTGTTTCTGGCGGAAATTTTTTCCCGGTAAAAAAATTTAATGGGTTTTAAAATTTTTTGGGCAAATTTTCCGGCCCCCGCGGAACATTTTCCTTTTTGATTTCTGGGGCAATTTATATTAAGGGTTAATTAAGGTGTTTGTGTTTTTAAAATCATTTAAAATAACGGTGTTTTCTAAAGCCAAAAGACGTAAATTTTCTTGTTTTCTGGGCGAAATTTTTTAAATTAAAGGTTATTAACTGTTTTGGGGCTTTTTTATTCATTTAAAATATACGATGTTTCAAAACCGAAAGACAGAAAATTTTTTTTCCTGGTGTTTTTCGGAGCGAATTTATATTCAAGGGTTAATTAGCTTTTGTTTTTGTCTTTTTTATTCAGAAAATAACGATGTTTTCAAACGCGAAAAACGAGAAATTTTTTCCTGGGGATTTCTGGACGCAATTTATATTCAAGGGTAATTAAGCGTTTTGTGCTTTTATATTCAGTAAAAAATTTACGATGTTTCTAAAGGCCAAAGACGGTAAATTTTTTTTATGTTTTCTGGAGAGAAAATTTATATTCAAGGGTTAATTAAGGTGTTTTTGCTTTTATTTTCCCGTAAAAAATGTGTTTTAAACCCAAAAGGAGAGACAATTTTCCTTTGATTTCTGGACTCATTTATATTCAAGGGTTAAATTAAGCGTTTTTTGCTTTTATTTCAAAAAAATTTAAACCGGTTTTTTTAAAACAAAAAAGGAACATTTTTCCTGTTGATTTCGGGAAACCAAATTTATATTAAAGGGTTATTAACGTGTTTGCCTTTTAATTTTCAGTAAATTTACAGTGTTTTTAAACCCAAAACGGAAAATTTTTCCTTTGATTTTTTTGGAGGGAAAATTTTATATTCAAGGGTTTTAATAAGGTGTTTGTTTTTTTTATTTTCGTAAAATATTTAATGTTTTAAAGCCAAAAGAAGTAAATTTTTCCTTTGATTTTGGAGAGCAATTTATATTCAAGGGTTAAATTAAGCGTGTTTGGGCTTTTATACAGTAAAATATGCTGTTTTTTAAACGCCAAAGAGGGTACTTTTTTTCCCAGTTTCTGGAGCGCAATTTTTTTTTAAAGGAAATTTAAGCGTTTTTTGTGCTTTTTTTTTTCAGTAAAATATACAGTTTTTCTAAAGGAAAAAAAGAAAAATTTTTCCTGGGATTTCTGGAGCGCAATTTAATTAAAGGGTTAAATTTAAGGGGTTTTGTGTTTTAAATTCAGTAAAATATATGTTTTTTAAAAACGCCAAAAGAGACTTTTTCCTTTTGATTCGGACGAATTTTTATATTCAAGATTTAATTAAGCGTTTTTGTGCTTTTTTACAGTAAAAATACGATTTTCTAAACGCAAAAACGAGTAAATTTTTCCTGGGATTTCGGGGAGCAAATTTAATTAAAGGGTTTTTTTAAAGGGTTTTTTGTGCTTTAAAAAATTTCAGTAAAATCAAGTGTTTTTAAAACGCCAAAACGAAAAAATTTTTCCCCTTTTTTTTTCTGGAGCGCAATTTATATTCAAGGGTTAAAAAGGTTTTGTGTTTTAAAATCAGTAAAATTAGGGTTTTTCTAAAGAAAAGACAATTAAATTTTTCCCGATTTTGGACGCAATTTTATATCAAGGAAAATTAAGCGTGTTTGTGCTTTTTTTATTCAGTTTAAAAAAACGATGTTTCAAAAAGCGAAAGACGATTTAAATTTTCCGGTGATTTCTGGGGCAATTTATTTCAAGGGTTAAAAAAGCGTGTTTGTGCTTTTTATTCGAAAAATATACGATTTTCTAAAGCAAAGACGAAAAATTTTTTTCCTGTTGATTTTGGAGGAAAAATTTATATTAAGGGTTAATTAAGCGTGTTTGTGCTTTAATTCATTAAAAATTACTGTTTTTTAAACCAAAGAAGAAAATTTTTCCTTTTTTTTCTGAAAATTTATATTCAAGGGGGTTAAATTAAGCTGTTTTTGCTTTTTTTTCATAAAAATACGGTGTTTTTAAACCCCAAAAGAAGAGACTTTTTTCCTGTTGATTTCTGAACCAATTTATATTAAAGGGTTATTAAAGGGGTTTTTTCCTTTTATTTCAGTAAATTTATAGGGTTTTTTTAAAAAGAAAGACAGTAATTTTTCCTGTGATTTTGGGGAAATTTTTAATTAAAGGGGTTAAATTTTAAGCTTTTTGTCCCTTTTATATTCAAAAAATAACGTGTTTCTAAAGGGAAAAGACAAAATTTTTTCCGGGTATTTTGGAGTGAAAATTTAATTAAAGGGTTTTAATAACTTTGTTTGTGTTTTTAATTCAGTAAAAAAATAGGTTTTTAAACCCAAAGACGAGAACATTTTTCCTGTTGATTTCTGGGGGCAATTTTATTCGGGGGTTTAATTTAAGCTGTTTGTGCTTTTATATTCAGAAAAATAACGTGTTTCTAAAGCAAAGACGAAAATTTTTTCCTGTTGATTTCTGGAGCGCAATTTTTATCAAGGGTTAAAGCATGTTTTTGTGCTTTTATATTCAGTAAAAAATCGTTTTTAAACCCAGAGAAAAAATTTTTTCCCTTGGGTGATTTCTGGAGCGAAATTTAAAATTCAAGGGGGTTTAAATTAACGTCTTTTTGCTTTTTACAAAAAAAAACAGGGTTCTTGATTGGTTTTAGTAGGTCATCCCTCCTCCTAGATGACACTGACAACCCCAGCCCCAAAAAGTCGGGGAAACGTCAGAAAAACCCTTATTTTGGCATGGCCCTGGAAGGGTCACGGCCCCCCACCTTTTCAAACCCCACTCGTCCCCCCCGGTTTTTCCCCCCCGCCAGAGATCTCTATTGGGGCTGGGTCAGCGCACTATACAGAGGATGAACAAATTTTAGGGGCAGTAGCAGCTACTTGGAGCGAAAATTTGGTCCATATCCCCTGTTTTCCCGCTGGGAGGCGGGCAAGTATTATGTGGGGAGTGGGAGGGGGGTCATGTTATGAGAGGTCAGCCTCTGCATACCAAGACCGTTGAGGGGACAGCATTTAAGATCCAACAATAACGAAGATGATGTAGCGACCGGAAATTTGGAGCCGGGTGAAGCAAGGCTTCACACCGTCAGGAGAAAGGGGGGGTCAACCCCTTTGGGACAGGGGAGCGGCGCAGCAGAAAAACGCATTGTGGCCCTGAGTCAGCAGGGAAAAAGCAGTGGGAGGTGGGAGCCAAAAAGACGGGTAGACGAACTTTCGCGGTCCAAGAAAGAGTGGCCACTCACCGAGGGGAGTGGCAGTTTTTAGCGTTGGCGGTGAATCGCCTAACGGCGGTTTTGGGTTTTCTTTGCAAACAAACCCGGAGGAGCCCGATCATGGGTAATAGAATCTTTGGGCAGAAAGTAAAGCGTGGTCAGGGAGCTAACGTTGCACCAAGGCCGTCATCAACCATGCAGCGTCATCATCTGGGGGCAGGGGAGAAACGTGGGTCCCGATGTGTGGTCCATTTTGCCGCGCAGCAACAACGCACGCCCGGGCATGCAAGCCATTGCCCCAGCAAGGTCCCCCACCCTTTCAGAGGGGGCTTTGTTTTGCCATCACTCCCTCCAAAGCTCCTTTTCCTTTAAAACAGGTGCCAGCAGTCGTTAAACGAGGGTGATTTCAAGAGACAACGTAGTGTCCAAACCTTAAGGTGCAGAAGCTGGGCCGGCTCCTGCCGAGTTGTTGGTACTTTAGTCCCCCCCCCTTTCCCAAATCTTGACTCTCAACTTTAGAGAACTAAGGCTTGCGCCGACCGATGTGGAGAGTCCCAAGCCCGTAAATTTAAATTTTTCCCAAAAAGGCAGTACCACCCTTCACAAAAAATCGAACATAAAGGGGGCCAGTCCTTTTTTTTTTTTCAAAAAATGTTTTTATTTGGAAATTAAAAGAGGGGTCCCACAAAAAAGTAAAAAAATTTTTTTTAACAAAACGTTTTTTCACAATTTCCCTCGCAATTAAAACTTTATAAAATTTCCAGAAAAATATTTGAACTGGGGCCCGGTCTGATGTATGTTGTGTCACTCTGTTTTCCCACCACCCTTTTTTCAAATTTTTTTTTACCGTAAAAAAAACCCCAATTTTAAGATTTTTTGAACCACAAAAAATAAACTTTAAACCAGAACAATTGGTTTGTGCGTTTCTTTTCCCCCCCCCACCCTCATACGTAACATCCAGGGTTCCCCCCATTACCAAATCAAATTTTTTTAGTAGATAAAAGAGGGAAAATTTGAAGGGGTTTTAAAATTTTCATAATTTCCTATCTTTTTATTTTCTTCTATAAAATGTTTCCCATTTCCTTAAAAAATTCCCCGTCCTTTTCTTTCTTCCCTTCCCGTATCTAGTTTTTTCTTGAAATACAGCTGTTTAAAATGTTTTCTTGAAACTCGCTTAAATCAGGGGGCTTCTCCTCTAAAAAAAAACCGTGTCAGGTATGATCCGCTTTTCTGGTGGGAATGCCCCAAAAGTACCCCTTTTAATTTTCATAATCTTTTTTAACCCCCTATCCCCGGTCTGTGGGTTAAAACCCCATTTTAAAGAAAAACAGCTCTGTGGTTTAGGGGGGTCTTGGTTTCACCACAGCTGAGAAACTTTTTTAATTAAACCCCCGCATGTAAAATTTCGCCAAACCATTGGGGCCCCACAAACTTTTAAAAATTTTTTTGGGGGGGGGTTAAACCCTGTTACAAAGGCGTGTTTTTTTTTTCGTACACAACAAAGATAAAATTGTAAAATTTAAACCCTTTTCTTGTGAAATTTGCTACAGGGGAAAAAAAAATATATATTGGCGTTTTAAAATTTACGGTTTTGGGGTCACCCCAGGAATAACAATGCTTAATTAACCAACCCGGATGTAAAAAAGCGCCAAAATTGGAAAAAAACCAAAAAAACCCAGTAGCTTTTTAGCATGTTAAAAAATTGGGCCCTGTTTTTTACGTACCAAAAAACAAAGATAAAAAGTAAATTTAAACCCTTTTCTTGTGAATTTTTGCTAAAAAGGGAAAAAAGTAATATTTTGGCGTTGAAAATGACGGTTTCGGGATCCCCCCAGCTGAATTTAAAAAACCCTTAAATTTAACCCCTGGATGTAAATTTTCCCCCCAAAAAAAGAGCAGCCAAAAATGGGAAATGGTATTTTTAATTTTAAAAAAGCTGTTTTTTTTTAAATGAATTCAACAGGAACTTGGCCCTTAAAATCCCCCCTTGGATATTTAATGGAGCTGTGGCAGTTTGGATTTTAAAAGGGATTTGCAACTGCCCCTGGACGAACCCCTGGATTTCGATCAATACCCAAAAAAAAAAAAATTTTAAAGTTAAGAAAAGGGAGTCTCTGGGGACAAAACTGAGGGCACCCCCCAAAAATCGCTGTATAAAAAAACGTTCTTCCCTTAACAATCGCCCCGGCAGCCCTTCCCTGATCATACAGTGGAGAGCGGTTTGACCTCAGCGTGGCCCCGGATTATAAAGTGGGGTGGGCGTCACAGAATCCCCCCGGCTTGATTGGCTTCCCTTTCTCTGCAATTTTCCCTGCAGGGTAAACCTTCTTCCCCCAGATTTCTTTTTCCCCATGAGGGGCCATGTGCTCGCAGCCCTTTTTTTAATCAAAAAAAACACTTCGTTTTACCCCAAGTCCCCCCAAACTTCTTGACTTGTTTCAGAACCGAAAGTTTTCCCCAAAATTTTAAACGAAATTTCCAAATTCCCTTTGAATTTAAAACGCCCATCTTTTAGATATCAAAGTAAATTTTACAGTGGCCCCCTGCCTGCTATGCCCGATGATTAAAGCCCGTGAAGATGGGGCCCTTTATCGTTATAGAATCCCTTAAAAACAATTTTTCAAACCCTTTTCATGATTTTTTTTAAATTTTAAACTTTTTATTCTTAAAAAAAAAATAAAAATTTTCTAAATAAACTTTTTTTTTTAAAATTTCCTACAAAATTTTCTGAAGTATTAAACAAAAAAAGTTGGGTATAGTGTTTTAAAGAGTAAGCACCCGCTGACACCAATTTTTCCCCTGTCCCATTGATTTATTTCAGCCCCAAAATTTTCCAATCCAAAACCCTAAATCCCTAAATTTTTCCCGATTGGGTTTGGGTTTTTGGGGAGTAAAAATCTATACCGTCAGGCCCTTTAAACCGACACAGGGCCCCCGTTTAAAAAAAAGAAATTCCCCATCAATAGCATGATTGTCTAAACATGTCTCCTCCGTTTGCCTGCCCGTAAAAAAAATGGTAAGGTTTAAGTTAGTTAGGTGACCAAGGGAAAGTCCACATACAAAAGGGGCAAAAAATGGTTCAACACAAGTTTTGAGAGTCACAGCCTTTTCAAACAGATGATTGGCTAAGGTTATTAAGAGTCCCCCCCCCAAATTTTCTTTTTGTTTATTAACAGCCTGTTGTAAGGATAGACCATCAATATCCGGCTCATGAAAATGTTTAAATTTCAAATCTAAAACAGAGGGAAACATTTGTTCTTCCACTGCAGGCTTTTAAGGAAGAATAATATATATCTGCCATACAGTGGCACAATAAGTGCCTATGGGTTAATAATATGGACAGATTGCCTCACGAGGTCAATCATCATTATAGATTAAAAAAAAAAGGTAAATAGCATTATTCTAATGAAAACATGTTAGTCTCAAGTCTTCAAATCTCAAAGGAACATTCTCCCATCCCAATTAGCATCCCTCTGTAATTGAGCAGATTATAAAAAGCGTGGCTCTTAGTTTTATTCAACCTTAGCTTTTATTCATGTACAACCGACAAGGAGAAAGTGCTCTGGCACCAAACAAAATTACCAACATTGACTTATGGAAACTAAATTGGAGGTAAACACAGTAATATTAAATCTCATTTACTATTTTTGTAGCATTTGATGAGCAGATGTTGCCACAGATTTGTCCATAAATTTTATCCTTAGCAACACTAGGAGTGAAATCACCTGCAATAACCAGTTGATCCAGGGATTTATTTTGATTGCCAGATTGGAGTCGGGAAGGATTTTTTTCCCCTAAAATGAGGAAAATTGGCATTTACAGTTGAAACCAGAAGTTTCCATGCACTATATAAAAAGACACATATGCATGATTTTCTCACTATCTGCCATGAAATCAGAATAAACCTTACCCGTTTTCGGTCAATTAGGAACCAAAATTATTTATGTTTGCCAAATGCCAGATTAATGAAAGAGATCATTTTTAAGGCACTTTTATTACTTTCTGCAAAGTCAAAAGTTTCCATATATTTCATTACTATTTGGTAGCATTGCCCTTAAACTGTATGACTTGGGTCAAATGTCTTGGATATCCTTCCACAAGCTTCTCACAATAGTTGGTAGGAATTTTGGCCCATTCCTCCTGACAGAACTGGTGTAATTGAGCCATGGTTGTAGGTTGTCTTGCTCGCACCTGCCTTTTTTAGCTTTGCCCATAAATTTTCAATAAGATTGAGATCAGGGCTTTGTGATGCTCACTTGAAAACATTGTTTTGGTTTCTCCTTAAGCAATGTTGTAAGCAGTTTGGCAGCATCTTTCGGGTCATTGTCCATTTGGAAGACCCATTTCCACCCAAGCTTTAACTTCCTGGCTAATGTCTTGAGATGTTGCTTCAGTGTTGCCATATAATCTTCTTTCCTAATGTTTCCATCTATTTTATGAAGTGCACCAGTCGATCCTGCAGCAAAACAACCCCACAACATGATACATTCATCCCGTGTTTCACGGTTGGGATGGTAATCTTAAGATTCCAAAATTCTCCCTTTTTCCTCCAAATATAACGATGGTCATTATGGCCAAGCAGTTAAATTTTAGTTTTGTCAAACCACAGGACGTGTTTCCAAAAATTTAAGTCTTTGTTCCTGTTTGCATTTGCAAACATTTAAACTGACTTTTATATGTTTCTTTTGAAGTAATGGCTTCTTTCTGGCAGAGTGGCCTTTCAGCCCATGTTGATACAGTACTCATTTCCTACTACAACTACTTCTACTACTACTTCCTCCACAGACATGCCTGCCCCTCACCTCCTGTCTCTTCCCCTCCTTGTAGATTGTAAGCCTCGCGGGTAGGGTCCTCTCCCCTCTGTCATGCCAATTGTCATTATCCCTTAATCACCGTACTTTGTTTTACAAACTTTATGGAATGTATTAACCCCCTCGAATGTACAGCGCCCTGGAATCAATGGCGCTTTAAAATAAATAATAATAATAATAATAATAATTTCATTGTGGATAATGACAAAAACGTACCAGCTTCCGCCAACATCTTCACAAGGTCTTTTGGTTTTTGTTCTTTGGGTTGAAAATGCACATTCGACCCAAAGCCGTTCATCACTGAGACCCAGAATCCACCTCCTTCCTGAGTGGTATAAGGGCTGGACATTCCAATCTTGTTTGTACTTTTGTAGAATTGTTTATACAATTGGGAAATTGCATCCAAGGGTGACTAACTTTTTGGGAAGTCACAATTCTTTCTTTAGGCTGATTTCATTTGATTTTCCCAGATATACACCAAAGCAGTTGTTTGTTTTTGGCAAATTAAAAATACATCCACAGGGGTGTTTCCAAATTTAAA
>JAODAL010063998.1:0-18945 GCA_025379985.1 Phyllomedusa bahiana
ATGGGTGGGGTTTTATTTTTGGGGGCCCCCTGGAGTTTAACTTGGGGCTCACCATGGAAATTTATTCTAGGGGGCCCCCAGGGGAGTTGATCCTTGGGACCCACCCAGTGGGGTTTTTTTCTTTGGGCCCACCAGTAATTGATTCTTGGGCCACCAGTGGAGGGATTCTTGGAGCCCCATCAGTGGAGTTGATTCTTGGGGTCCACCAGTGGAGTCGATTCTTGAAGTCCACCAGTGGAGCTGATTCTTGGGGCCCCCAGTGGAGTTGATTCTTGGGGACCACCAGTGGAGTTTATTCTTGGGGCCCACCAGTAGAGCTGATTCTTGGGGCCAGCAGTCGAGTTGATTCCTGGGGCCACCAGTGGAGAGGATTCTTGGAGCACATCAGTGGAGTTGATTCTTGGGGTCCACCATGGATTGGGTTCGGGGCCCACCAGTGGAGTTGATTCTTGGGGTCCACTCAACAGCTACTATACATGACCTTTGCCAGTGGAGAGGATTCTTGGTGCCCATCAGTGGAGTTGATTCTTGGTGCCCATCAGTGGAGTTGATTCTTGGGGCTCACCAGTGGAGTTGATTCTTGGGGCCACCAGGAGTTGATTCTTGGGGCCCCCCCAGGGAGTTGATTCTTGGGGCCCACCAGAGAGTTTTATTTTTGGGGCCACCAGTGGAGGGGATTCTTGGAGCCCCATCAGTGGAGTTGATTCTTGGGGCCCACCAGTGGAGTTGATTCTTGGGGCCCACCAGTGGAGTGATTCTTGGGGCCACCAGTCGAGGGGATTCTTGGAGCACATCAGTGGAGTTGATTATTGGGGCCCACCAGTGGAGTTGATTCTTGGGGTCCACCCGTTGAGTTGTTTCTGGTGGCCCTCCAGTGGAGTTGATTCTTGGGGACCACCAGTGGAGTTGATTCTTGGGGCCCATCAGTGGAGCTGATTCTTGGGGCCACCAGTGGAGTTGATTCTTGGGGCCACCAGTGGAGAGGATTCTTGATGCCCATCAGTGGAGTTGATTCTTTGAGTCCATCAGTGGAGTTGATTATTGGGGCTAACCAGTGGAGGTGATTCTTGGGGCCCACACTAGAGTTGATTCTTGGGGCCACCAGTGGAGATGATTCTTGGGGTCCACCGACAGCTAGTATACATGACTTTTGCCAGTGGAATTTATTCTTGGGCCCACCAAAAGGGGTTGATTCTTGGGGCCCATCAGTGGGAGTTGATTCTTGGGGCCCACAATAGAGTTGATTCTTGGGGGGCTCACCATGAGTTGATTTTTGGGGGGGTCCCCCGGAAATTGATTCTTGGGGGCCACCATCGATTGTTTTTGGGGGGCCCAAACTGGATTTGATTCTGGGGCCCATCATGGAGTTGTTCTTGGGCCCACCATAATTGATTCTGGGCTCCCCATGGATTTGAGTCGGGTCCCACCAGTGGATTTGATTCTTGGGTCCCACCATGGATTTTTTTTTTTTAGCCACCTTTGGAGTTGAGTTTTTGGGGTCCCACCTTTTTGGTTTTTGATTCGGGGTTCCCACCAGGGGAGTTGATTCTTGGGTCCCACCAGTATTTAATTTTTGGGGGCCCCAGTGGTTTTGTTTTCTTGGGGCCCAAAACCCAACAGCATAACAACCTTTACACTCTCCCTTTTGCTTTCTGCCTCCCATTATCTGCCTTTCTCCCTGAAACGCAGCTCTAGGCCTTTCATGCCCATAGGTCCCCCAAAGGGGTTTTCCCCTCCCCCTTTGGGCCCCCAAACTTGTAGATGCGTTCAAGAATGCACTGGACACATTAGGACAAAGCGGGGAAAACCCTCACATAAAAAAACATGAAAGGCCTCTTTCTTGTAACTAGATTGTTAATTTAGTCTTGGGCTTCATGCACACGACCTTGTGAAGCATATTTTGTTATTCTAGGCACAACCAAACTATTAAAGGAAAAAAAAGCCTCCAGAAAGGCAATTTGCAATAGTTAAAAAACAAAACACTGGGAAAATCCTATTCCAAAAATATATTTGTTCGCTTTATTTAGCACCTTAAATATATGTATATAAATACAACGTGTTTCTCCTGTACTCAAGACAGGTTTCCTCAGGTATGCCTATTCTCATTCACATGACCTCATAATAAATTGGTACTATTAGATATCCTGTATGAAGTTGTCTTTGTGAGGTTCCATATAGTTTTGTAATTTTGACCCTATTTTCCCTGCGGGCCCCCAACAAATAGTATTAGGATTCCTGTGCCCTCAGATTTTTTTCAATTTTTCTACCATGGGGGAAGCTTTTTTTTCATCTTCCGTATGTACATAGTGAATGCACCGCAGATAGTGAGTGCAGCTCTTGGGGGGATAATACAGGATGTAACTCAGGATCAGTACAGGATAATAAATATATGTACACAGTGACTGCACCAGCAGAATAGTGAGCGCAGCTCTGCCGTATAATACAGGATGTAACTCTGGATCAGTACAGGATAAGTAATGTATGTACATAGTGACTGCACCAGCAGAATATAGTGCACTCTGGAGTATAAACAGGATGTAACTCAGGGTCAGTACAGGATAAGTAATTATGTACACAGTGACTGCACCACAGACTAGTGAGTGCAGTTTTTGGAGTTATAATACAGGATGTAACTCAGGATCAGTAATGTATGTACATAGTGACTGCACCAGCAGAATAGTGAGTGCAGCTCTGAAGGAAAAATACAGGATGAAAAATCAGGATCAGTTAAGGATAAGTAATGTATGCACAGTGACTGCACCAGCAGAATAGTGAGAGCAGCTCTGGAGGAAAAATACAGGATGTAATCAGAATCATACAAGATAAGTAATGTATGTACACAGTGACTGCACCAGCAGAATAGTGAGTGCAGCTCTGTTATAATACAGGATATAACTCAGGGTCAGTAAAAGGATAATTAATGTATGTACAGTGACTGCACCAGCAGAATAGTGAGTGCACTCTGGAGGATAATACAGGGTTAACTCAGGATCAGTTACAGATAAGTAATATATGTACAGTGACTGCACCACAGAATAGGAGTGCAGCTCAGGAGTATTATACAGGATGTAACTCAGGAACAGTTATATGTACACAGTGACTTTCACCAGCAGACTATGAGTGCAGTTCGGAGTATAATACAGGATGTAACTCAGGATCGTAATGTATGTAACACAGTGACTGCACCAGCATAAAAAGTGAGTGCAGCTCTGGAGGATAATACAGGATGTAACTCAGGAAACATACAGGGTAAGTTTAAAGTATGCACAGTGACTGCACCAGCAGAATAGTGAGAGCACTCTGGGGGATAATACAGGATGTAACTCAGAATCAGTACAAGATAAGTAATGTATGTAGTAATTTCACCAGCAGAATAGTGAGTGCAGCTCTGGAGTATAATACTGATAAACTCAGGTCATACAGATAATAATGTATGTACAGTTTACTGCACCAGCAGAATAGTGAGTGCAGCCTGGAGGATAATACAGGATGTAACTCAGGATCATACAGGATAAGTAATATATGTAAAAGTGACTGCACCACAGAATAGTGAGTGCAGCTCTGGATAATAATACGGATGTAACTCAGGGTCAGTATAAAGGGGTAAGTAAAGTAATGTACACATGCTGCACCAGCAGAATAGTGAGTGCAGCTCGGAAATACAATACAGGATATAACCTCAGGGTCAATACAGGGTAAGTAATGTATGTATGTACACAGTTACTGTGTGGGATAGTGGGACGCTTCCCTTGTTTCCAAGTAAAATCCCATGCATGACAGTTGTGAAATATTTTTTTTTTGTATTCTTTCTGTTGGCCACAAGATGCCGCTTGTTTAGTTTTTCCCGTATATGCAAATGAGGGACATGGTATAAGACTGGCAAAATTTTGCAGCCATTTTAGAAGCTGCTGAATTCAGAGGAGAACAGACAGAGACAGAGACTGAGCTAAAAAGGAATAAGGATTCACATTTGTTCCAGACAGGGTAGAGCATGACTGTCTCTAAAGAAGCCATCGCAGAGAGAGAGAGAACTCCTGTACAAGCTGCCAAGTTTAGAGAGGACGTCTGCAGCCGGATCATCCACTTCATCCACAAGGGTTTCTGCACCAGAGAACAGGAATTTCCCGGCCATTTTTAAGTACCTCGCGGATGCATGCACGCCGACGAGCTCAGAACTGTGAAAAGGGGACGGGATATTATTTTTAGATAGTTTAGGTTCGGTTACAGGCCAAAGGAGGGTTTCCCAAATACACCTCCTGTTCAGACTTGAAGAGTTTGATATCACACCGTTAGCTACTTCAACCGGTTCATCTGTGGGGGGAAAAGTTTGTGTCCACATTTTGTTTGAGAGGGAAGTGGGTAAAATATTTAAGCTGTGTAAGCTGCTGTGCTGCACCACGAGCCCCTGCAACTGCCACCACACACAATTGTTCCCGTTGGTGATTACGGTATTAAGAAGGTAAGGGGTTATCGGCCTTTCCGAACCCCATAGTTAGGTAAAGTTACCGGGCATCCAGAGAATACACTTCTGGCGGCGCGCTGTGCGCACAGGGGCCCAGGATACTATTTGTACATTTGTGTTTGGGGGATCTTTTCACCATCTTGTTCCATAAAATTCAGTAAAACAAACCTTTGTTGAGCTGGTGTTGGAGTCGTGTTCTTTGTCCGTGACTTCGCTGTATTCCGGAAAACCTGCCCTCGGTAATCGGCTTACAACTTGGCGTAGTCGTTCGGGATACAGCGATCGTTATGGACGGGACTGCGGCGGGAGATCTCCCCCGGCGTCAATGGCGCCGGGCCCGAAGCCAAACTCAGGGTGCCCCTACGTACCCGCCCAAGTGATTATGTCCTTTAGGGCCACTATTGCAATCCCTCCAATTTGACAGGAAAAACATGACACTGCAGGACTGGACGAAAGGGTGCGTAGCGAGTTAAAATATGTAATTTAGCTCCGGAAACGGGGGGGCGAGATAGCCCCTGGGGCCTTGGAGGGGGAACGTTTAGGCGGACAGTAATGGTGCGACCCGAGTCTGAAAGGGACCTGCTGGGAGAAAATATTCTCGCTGTTGGAAGGGGCCCAAGGGGGTGTCCCCAAAGTGGTGCACCTGCGAAGTTACTTCTTCAACCGGCCGCAAAGAGAGGGTGAGATCCTCATGCAAATACTCCAATGCCCTACAGGAAACATTGGAATAAGGGCGGCGAGACCCAGTGGCTATGGGGGCCTTCCTGAAGTAGATACGCTACAAAGAGACCAGTTCATTGTGGGATTTGTACAATGAATCCTTACGGGACAAATTGCAGGAGATGACCCGAATGACGGCTGACCTGACGTTTTACAGTGTCTACTTAGCCGCTGTAGAGAGGGAAGAGGAACAAATGCCCATAATGGTAAAGGCCGTGAGTAGTACCCAAGCAAGCAGAGAACAGGGGGACGCAGAGTCTTTAACAGATGTGGTCCAGGCTTTACAAGCAGAGTTGAGAGAACTTCGGCTTGAGGTGTCTCAGATGAAGGCAGAACAGCCCCAACTCCAGAAGTGACTTTGGCTTCCCGCAGCACCCCTTTCAGAGCAGCTCCACAGCGGGGTCCTGCCGCAAGAGGTCCACCAGGTGTGCAAGGTCTAGGGGGCCCCTCTGCTGGGCTTGCCAGAAGTATGGCCACATCGCCAGAGAGTGTCGGGAACATGTAAGGGTCGAGCCGGGGTTAAACTACCGACCGCTGCAGAAGCTGGGCGTCCTGCGGCGGTGCAACAGAAACCAAGGGCCCATGCGGGGTGAGGAGTACGATCTTTACGCCAGTAGTCCTGTTAGGAAGCAGAGCTAGAAGGCAGGGAAAAGGTGCACTGTCAGTTGATACTGGGTCAGAGTGTACCCCCGATGCCTTTGGGGTTCTTTGAGAGACACTTTGGGCAAAATGATGGAGCCGAAGATGGCAGCGTCATTAGGCTGACCCGGCAGCCAACAATGGTGAGCTAGATGTAAAGGGATAGTTTGGATGCAGGTCCGACTGTTTGGACAAGACATTGGCAAGAAGGGAGTTGTGCTGGTGGATGACCCATGACTAAGGGTGGTTCAGCCCAGGGCCTCTCTTCCTTTGGGCCAGGTAGGCCATTGCCCGGGGGGCCCACATTCCGGGGGGCCCTCCGGGGCACCGCCTCCCGCCCAGTGGAGCACAGCCGGGGTGGGCCGAGCGCCGGCTGGAGCGTCGCCCCCAGGGGTGGGGTTTTCCCCCCGGGGGCCCCGAGTACCGGGGCCGGCCTGTGGGGGAGGCCCCCCTTCATCCCACGCTGCATGGCCGGGTCACAGACCCAGCCATGCAGCCATCACGGCCGCCGCCTGCACCGCGCGGTGCGGCAGCAGCCGAGGCTGAACATCTGGGATCTATTGATCCCGTCTGTTCAGCTCCCAGGAGGCCGCGGGTCAGGTGCGCGATTGATGATGTCATCGCGCACCTGCTCCGCGGCCATGCAGTCTGCTGTGAACGGCCACCGGCTCCGGACGAGAAGAGGAGGGAAATCGCGTAAGTAGATTTTTGATTTTATTTTTTAAAACTACTGCCTGCCTGCCCATATACCCTGCCTGGCTATATACCCTGACCTGCCTGCCCATATACCCTGACCTGCCTGGCTATATACCCTGCCTGCCCATATACCCTGACCTGCCTGCCCATATACCCTGACCTGCCTGGCTATATACCCTGACCTGCCTGCCCATATACCCTGACCTGCCTGGCTATATACCCTGCCTGGCTATATACCCTGCCCTGCCCATATCCCCTGCCCTGCCTGCCCATATACCCTGCCCTGCCTGCCCATATACCCTGCCCTGCCTGGCTATATACACTGCCCTGCCTGCCCATATACTGCCCCTGCCTGCCCATATACTGCCCCTGCCTGGCTATATACACTGCCCTGCCTGCCCATATACTGCCCCTGCCTGCCCATATACTGCCCCTGCCTGGCTATATACCTGCCCTGCCTGGCTATATACCTGCCCTGCCTGCCCATATACTGCCCCTGCCTGGCTATACACTGCCCTGCCTGGCTATATACACTGCCCTGCCTGGCTATATACACTGCCCTGCCTGCCCATATACTGCCCCTGCCTGCCCATATACTGCCCCTGCCTGGCTATATACCTGCCCTGCCTGGCTATATACCTGCCCTGCCTGCCCATATACTGCCCCTGCCTGGCTATATACCTGCCCTGCCTGGCTATATACACTGCCCTGCCTGGCTATATACACTGCCCTGCCTGCCCATATACTGCCCCTGCCTGCCCATATACTGCCCCTGCCTGGCTATATACCTGCCCTGCCTGGCTATATACCTGCCCTGCCTGCCCATATACTGCCCCTGCCTGGCTATACACTGCCCTGCCTGGCTATATACACTGCCCTGCCTGGCTATACACTGCCCTGCCTGCCCATATACTGCCCTGTCTGCCCATATACTGCCCTGCCTGGCTATATATCGGTCCTGCCTAGCTATATACACTGCCCTGCCTGGCCATATACTGCCCCTGCCTGCCCATATACTGCCCTGCCAGGCTATATCGGTCCTGCCTGTCTATACACTGCCCCTGCCTGGCTATATACCGGCCCTGCCTGCCCTAATTACTGGCCCTGCCTGCCCTAATTACTAAGATGTTTCTGTGTTACATTCTGCAGGGCCGAGTGGCGGCCGGGAAGTGGTTATTGTGGAAAGGAAAAGGGAAAAGAACGATTCAAGAACGACTGAAAAGACAGGACGCCTCCGGTGAGTCCCTGGTGTCAGGGGTATTTTGCTACTATATTCGATTAGTGCTGTGGTCCTCTGTCATGTAATAGTGACCTGACTGGTAATGTTTATATTTGTTTCTTTGAGTATTTTATTATTTTTTTTTTTGGGTGGGGGTGGGGGGGGCGGTTTGTTATGGTGGGAGGGGAGGGGGGGCCCCAGTACACCTCTCTGCCCAGGGGCCCATAGTGCTGTTAAGACGGCCCTGGTTCAGCCACCTGAAACGCGTCGGCGTTCCAGGGTTTCCAGTGTCTGTTATGTCATCACGGGTTGCTTTGTATTTTATGGATCTACAATAAAGGCGATACTTTCTATTCAAAGGCACCGCTGTATCATCAATTCTATGCCTTGGTGCCCACAGAAGATACATTCCGACCAAGGAGCATGTTTCCAAGGGGCTATAATGAGCGAACTATACCAGTTGTATGGGATTGAGCATTCCCGTAGTACTCCGTATCATTCACAGGGGAACGGAGCTTGTGAGCGGTTTAACCGCACCCTTATCCAGATGCTGCGGACTTTAGAGGACAGCCAGAAGGCTAGGTGGCCTGAGTACCTGCCTGAGCTGATGTGGGCCTACAACAATAGGGTGCACAGTACCACGGGCTACTCCCCACACATGCTGATGTACGGGAGACTGGGCCGAGAGATTGAGGATCTCCATATGCCCAGTCGCCACTGACCAGAACCACAGCCTGGGCACAAGAGCACCGCCGCAGACTGAGGGCGGTACACAAGGTTGTAGGAGAACATCTGAGACATGTAGTGCACCCTAACCCGCAGCCCGTGCAGAGAGACAGTTTTGCCCCAGGTGATCGGGTCATGGTCAGGAGTAAGAGGCCATCTGGGAAGTTAGATGGGAGGTGGGAGGCGGTCCCATATGTGGTCAAGAGAAGGGTGGACCCTGCCATCCCAGTCTATGAGGTAGAGCCGATAGGGACAGGGGGCCCATCACGAAATCTGCACAGAAATATGTTGAGGCGCTGTGATTTTGAAGTGCCTGAAACTACGCCCGAAGTACCTACCCCTGTCCAGCAGCCTCCCTTAGTCGAAGAATGGTGGGCTGTCCCATTGCCGTGTCAACTGAGGTTCCAGCTGTGACAATCTTGCCACCCAGGGAGAGTGGAGCAGCCAACAGCTCCTTCCCCAGGGGATGTGCCTGAAGCCCCTGAGCCCATAGCCCCACGTAGGACGCCCAGATCCAATGCTGGTGTACCCCCCCAGCGCTATGCGCAAGACGAGTTTGTGTGGGGAGTAAAATCCCAGGCATGACAGTTATGAAATATTTCTTTGTATTCTACTGTTTGGCCACAAGATGTAGCTATTTCCAGTTTCCAGTATATGCAAATGAGGGACATGGTATAAGACTGGCACATTTAGCAGCCATTTTAGAAGCTGCTGAGATTCATAGGAGAACAGACTGAGACAGAGACTGAGCTAAAAAGAAGCAGGATTCACAGTTGTTCCAGAGACAGGGAGAGCCTGACTGTCTATACAGACGCCATCGCAGAGAGAGAGAGAGAGAACTCCTGGACAAGAAGGACAAGCTGCCAAGATAGAGAGGACTGTCTGCAGCCGGACCATCCACTTCACCCACAAGGATCTGCACCGGAGGACAGGGCTTGCCGGCCATCTTTAAGGTACCTCAGCGGATGCGTGCACGCCAACGAGTCAGGACTGTGAGAAGACCTGATATTAGTTTAGTTAGTTTAGGCTCAGTTACAGGCCAAAGGATGGTTTCCCAAATACATCCTCCTGTTCAGGACTTGGAGAGTTTACTATCGCACCACTAGCTACTTCAACCGGTTCATCTGTGAGGGAAAGTTTGTGTCGTGTGTGTTTGGGAGGGAAGTGGGTAAATCATTTAAGCTGTGTAAGCTGCTGTGCTGCACCACGAGCCCCTGCAACTGCCACCACACACAATTGTTCCCGTTGGTGATTACGGTATTAAGAAGGTAAGGGGTTATCGGCCTTTCCAAACCCCACGGTTAGGTAAAGTTACCGGGCATCCAGAGAGTACACTTCTGGCGGCGCGCTGTGCAGCACAGGGGCCCAGGATACATATTTGTAAATTTGTGTTTGGGGGATCTGTTCACCATCTTGTTCCAGAAAATTCAGTAAAACAGCCTTTGTTGAGCTGGTGTTGGAGTCGTGTTCTTTGTCCGTGACTTCGCTGTATTCCGGAAAACCTGCCCTCGGTACTCGGCTTACAACTGCACCAGCAGAATAGTGAGTGCAGCTCTGGAGTATAATACAGGAAGTAACTCAGGATCAGTACAGGATAAGTAATGTATGTACAGTGACTGCACCAGCAGAATAGTGAGTGCAGCTCTGGAGTATAATACAGGATGTAACTCAGGATCAGTACAGGATAAGTAATGTATGTACACAGTGACTGCACCAGCAGAATAGGGAGTGCAGATCTGTGGGATAATAGAGGATGTAACAGGATCAGTAATGTATGTAAAGTGACTGCACCAGCAGAATAGTGAGTGCAGCTCTGGAGGATAATACAGGAAGTAACTCAGGATCAGTACAGGATAAGTAATGTATGTACAGTGACTACACCAGCAAATAGTGAGTGCAGCTCTGGAGTATAATACAGGATGTAACTCAGGATCAGTTACAGGATAAGTAATGTATGTACAGTGACTGCACCAGCAGAATAGTGAGGACAGCTCTAGAGTATAATACAGGATGTAACTCAGGATCAGTACAGGATATGTAATTTATGTACACAGTGACTGCACCAGCAGAATAGTGAGTGCAGCTCTGGAGTATAATACAGGAAGTAACTCAGGATCAGTACAGGATAAGTAATGTATGTACACAGTGACTTCACCAGCAGAATAGTGAGTGCAGCTCTGGAGTATAATACAGGATGTAACTCAGGATCAGTACAGGATAAGTAATGTATGTACAGTGACTGCACCAGCAGAATAGTGAGTGCAGCTCTGGAGTATAATACAGGATGTAACTCAGGATCAGTACAGGATAAGTAATGTATGTACAGTGACTGCACCAGCAGAATAGTGAGCGCAACTCTGGAGGATAATACAGGATGTAGCTTGAACTTAAAAACATTGCAATTTGCACAGATTGTAGAATCCTAGGGCGACAGGTATGGATGTGGCTGCACCAGTATTCTGGCATCTTTTCAGGCGCACTCCAATATTAGGCGCATGATCGGGCGCTCGCGGCACTTTGTAATGCGCCTGAGATTGGGGGGCGTGCTGAAGGAGGGTTGCACTACAACCGTACAAAACTACACATGTATGTCTTTTTATCGGCAAATCCAGGCGCATTACTGCTGGAACAGGTAGAGCACTTTAAAAGTGGTTTACCTGAGCCAGAAGTGTCACTTTGTAGAACAGGTTCATAGATTCAGGCGCATTCCACACTACTAATGCGCGCAAAAAAATGGTTCCTGGGCGCCAAATACATACATGTCACCCGTAATGTCTCGTCTTAGTGATCTGTAATGCTGATAGACCTGCTCGCTGTGAGTATCCCTATGAGGCAGATGTAGTGTTATGTCCCCCAAAATACCTTCCATGTTCCATTTTCTTTCACTGAAAATGAAGACAAGGGCCCTCACGAGGATGGCGACGCCTGGTCCATTTTCTCGGGCTCCATGCGAGCTGTAAAGCTTGGCGGCCAGGCTCATAAACAAATGTTATTGTGAGGCTTTCAAGCATGGAAACGGAGGCTGATTATTGTTAGTAAACTGGCGGCTCATTATCTTTCAGCATTGGCGATGTAACCCATAGCTGCCAATAGACACTGGTATATGGCGTCATCAATGCACAGAGTTGTATATATTTATTCCTCTCTACTATTATTATAATCAGGTAAAGCTACTCTTAAAGGGATTGTCTCACTACAGGGGTTGCTGCTTTTTATGTTACAGATCTTGCAAAAACAAGTCACTTTGCAATATGTGTCCATTAACAGTGTCCTACCTATTCCTAGATATCCCCTCTTTTTTGGGCTGCATCAGCTCCTCAGGTCACTATAGCTATAGACCTGTTCCATCTCTCATGAGAGGCTGCCAGCGCTGGTCGCTATAGCTACAGACCTGTTTTCTCTCTCATGATGAGCTGCCAGCACTGGTCGCTATAGCTACAGACCTGTTAGATCTCTCCTGATAGGCTGCCAGCACTGGTTGTTATAGCTACAGACCTGTTTGATCTCTCCTGATAGGCTGCCAGCACTGGTCACTATAGCTACAGACCTGTTCAATATCTCCTGATAGGCTGCCAGCACTGCAGCACTGGTTGCTATAGCTACAGACCTGTTAAAGCTCTCCTGATAGGCTCCCAGCACTAGTTGCTATAGCTACAGACCTGTTCAATCTCTCCTGATAGGCTGCCAGTGCTGGTTGCTATAGCTACAGACCTGTTTGATCTCTCCAGATAGGCTGCCAGTGCTGGTTGCTATAACTACAGACCTGTTCAGTCTCTCATGATAGGCTTCCAGCAGTGGTTGCTATAGCTACAGACCTGGCTTCTTCTGCAGTCTAGTAGAAGCCAGTAAACACGCCCCTGAATTCAAAATGAAACCAAGAAAACAGGACTGAGGTAAGATGAATCAGTGTAGTGAGACAACCCCTTTAAGTGACAGGACTTTAAAGGATATGGAGACTCTTCCTAACTGCAAAACTAACAGTGAATTCCCATCATAGACATTGATACATTACAAATATGGTGTGGCTGTACTCTGAACTTTCAGTGGGAGAGTCCCAAACACCTCCCTGTTCAAATAGAGAGATTTTGGGGCTCAATCTCGAGATAGGTGCAAGTCCCAAAAGTGGGCCCTGCATCTATATAGACATTAAAGGGCCGTTTACACGGCACAGGACAAATACCAGTTGGTTATCCGACCGGTATTTGTCCTGTTTTCAGGCCGTGCACACGGCTGCGCGGGGATGTTTTTTCTCTGCCATTAGCGGAGAACAGCCCTCCCCCTTCACATAGACATGTTCATATTCCGTCCGAAAACTGGAAGGAAGAATGAATATGTTCTATGTTTTTCGGACCGCTGGCGGACTTAAAGACCGCATGCCCACAACACTCTCCTATAGAAGTCAATGGATCTGCTCCTGTTCACACTCTCCTATGTCCATGTAACTGCTGTACAGCATCTCTCTAAATGCTGCTAAAAGCAGCTCAGGCAAGATGGCCGCCCCCATAATCCTATACAGACAACAAAATAAAAAAAACTAAATTCAGAAAATAAAACAGATAAGAGGAAAGAATATGCATCAATATCTGGTTTTAATTACTTAAAAACAATGGTGATAGATTCCTTTTAAGCAGCTTTCTAAATAGATTTCATTAAACATTCTTCCACCATTTCACTGCTGTGTAGCCTGTGTAAGTCCTTCACCTAGCTGCCGCTGCTGAAAGATTTCAAGTCCGTGAAAGTAATGTTTTGGCTTCTGATGTCTGCTCTCTCCATCCAAACTCTCAGTGTTAGAGACAGCAGCAGGGATTGGGAACAGGTTATACACAGCAGCTATGAGCATGGAGTGGTGGTGTAGCCTGTGTTAGTCCTTCACCTAGCTGCTGGTGCTGAAGAATTTCAAATCCGTGAAAGTACTGTTTTGGCTTCTGATGTCTGCTCTCTCCACCCAAACTCTCAGTGTTAGAGATAGCAGCAGGAAATGGGAACAGGTTATACACAGCAGCTATGAGCATGGAGTGGTGGGAGAGCATCCAAGGAGGGCAGATCACAAAGGCTGTAGAGTAAGGGAAGCACAAACAAAGCAGTTTGCTGGGGGAGAATCGTTGTGTCCTGTGTAGAGAGAAAGCAGAGCAAACACTGTAAACTCTAGACTTCTACATACACAACACTCACCTGCAGCATGTATTGGTAGAGGCGCACCCCCACATGAGAAAGTCTGACACCAGGAGCAGGCGGCAAACTGAATATCGGGTACAGAAATAAATGAAGGTTGTGGATAAAGGTTAGGTTATAGGTGGCCTACGATCCATAAGTAACACATATCAATTAACATACAGTATTAGGGAAGATCCACAAGAAATCTGTGCGCTTTCCACAGCAAAAATTAACTTAGTATAGATTAGGATATATTCAGATGCAGCAGATTTGTTGCAGACTGAGAATGAGTTCCATACTCATGGAGTAGGTTGTTTCTGATTAATTCAGATGATAAGGACTATAGAAGAAATTTCTGGAACATATCTGCCGCATGTGAATATACTATGAATATACTCCTAGACGGGTTTTACCACCAAGTAAAATTGACGTGGGAAGCTTGCAAATTAAATAATAAACATTTTCACCATTCATTGTTATTAAAAATTCTGGACCATTTTTGTTTTAACTGCTCCTTTAGAGATCCATAGTGTACAGCTAGTCTCCAGGGGATACGACCAGTGACGAGAGCTCCTCAGTCCTGGCCGCACATGCTCAGACATCACCTCTCCTATCAGGCAGCTACAGTCAGTCTCTTCCCTGCTTAGTAATAACACACTCACTGCTGAATGAATGTTCAACCCCAGGTGCTGTCATTCTATTCCTGTCCCCTTTACTCCTTAGTAATCATACACAGTCACTGCTTAGCGAGTGTCCAACCCCAGGTGCTGTCATTCTACTCCCTTCCTCTGTACTCCTTATTAATCACACACACTCACTGCTGAGTGAGTGTTCAGCCCCAGGTGCTGTCATTCTACTCCCGTCCTCTGTACTCCTTAGTAATCACACACACTCACTGCTGAGTGAGTGTTCAGCCCCAGGTGCTGTCATTCTACTCCGTCCTCTGTACTCCTTAGTAATCACACATAGTCACTGCTAAGCAAGTGTCCAACCTCAGGTGCTGTCATTCTACTTCTGTCCTATGAACTCCTTAGTAATCACACACACTCATTGCTGAGCGAGTGTTCAACCCCAGGTGCTGCCATTCTATTCCCGTCCTCTGTACTCACTGCTTAGCGAGTGTCCAACCCCAGGTGCTGTCATTCTACTCCCTTCCTCTGTACTCCTTATTAATCACACACACTCACTGCTGAATGAATGTTCAAGCCCAGGTGCTGTCATTCTATTCCTGTCCCCTTTACTCCTTAGTAATCACACACACTCACTGCTGAGCAAGTGTTCAACCCCAGGCGCTGTCATTCTACTCCCATCCTCTGTACTCCTTAGTAATCACACACAGTCACTGCTGAGCAAGTGTTCAACCCCAGCTGCTGTCATTCTACTTCTGTCCTATGAACTCCTTAGTAATCACACACACTCAATGCTGAGCGAGTGTTCAACCCCAGGAGCTGTCATTCTACTCCTGTCCTCTGTACTCATTAGTAATCACACACACTCACAGCTGAATGAATGTTCAACCCCAGGTGCTGTCATTCTATTCCTGTCCCCTTTACTCCTTAGTAATCACACACAGTCACTGCTGAGCAAGTGTCCAACCTCAGGTGCTGTCATTCTAATCCTGTCTTCTGTACTCCTTAGTAATCACACACACACTCACTGCTGATCGAGTGTTTAACCCTAGCTGCTGTCATTCTACTTCTGTCCTCTGAACTCCTTAGTAATCACACACACTCACTGCTGAGCGAGTGTTTAACCCCTCTCTACACAATAGTAATTAGTTAAACATGGCAAATTAATTAGAAAATAAAACCTCAATCAAGTATATGCATTGAAAAAAACACATTTAGGTTCCTGCAGGGATTTGAACTTACGACCCCTATGAAAGACAGGAGTGCTAACCACTCAGATACATTGTATCTACTCACAGCTCTTTACACAGACATTTGTTTGACTAGAGCATAGGTGTCAAACTGCGGCCCTCCAGCTGTTGGAAAACTACAACTCCCATCATGCCCACTGTTATAGATTATATAAATGCATGATGGGAGTTGTAGTTTCCCAACGGCTGGAGGGCCGCAGTTTGACACCCCTGGACTAGAGTGAGCATAAGGGGGGAAAGGCATGGTGATGTCATGCCTGCTGGGTCACGTACTATGCAGTTTAGACAAATCATACATGCCCCCTTTTGAACACACTGAAAGCTGAAGCAGGACAAACCAGGCATGAAATGACTTTGTGGTAAAACCCATTTAAATAAGCGACAGCTCGGGTTCACCTCTGTGCAATTTCCTCCATATATCTGGTATCGTAACCCACTGCAAATCGCAGGTGATGATGTATGGTATTTGTGCACTGCGTGAACACAGAATTAGGATGCTGGAACGAGTTTATTAACATGACAGTATAACGACACAAATAATTGATCACACAAAGCATTCTAAAATCTTCCTTTTATTCTTCTTTTTAAAAACGGGACAATGGACAGATAGCATAACGCTTGCGCATTTTAAACCAAATGTAGTTCTTGATCACTGCATTTACATGCATTGGCTTCCATGTATTTTCCTAAAGGGATGTTTCCATCCTGTACTTTTATGGCATATGGATAGGATACGCCATCAAAGTCTGCCTCAAGTATTTCAGAAATGGACCCCCAAAAGCCACCGCACATAATGGGGAGTCAATTGCGCTGGTGTAAGACTCTCCATTCTGTTCCAAGGGAGTTCACAGTACAGGGGAGCGGTGTGTTTAGCTGTAACCTGAATTCCCATAGGACAGAATTGAGAGTTGTGCGAAAGCATGAACAATTGTGCAAGGACCATAGGTAGCGGATCCACTGGGCCACCACAAGCGGTGGTGTAAGCTGCCTCAGGGAGCGGAGTCTAAGGGGCCCCTGGTTTTCACCAGAGCCCGTCGCAAGGCAAAGTGGGTTTGCTGTGGCAAGAGACCCCCAGGTCGCTACCTTTGACACAACTTGCTTACAGTGGTGGCCAAGCTGTAGCATGGCACAGAATCAGCAGGCAAACTCGTAGTCAGGGACAGGCAAAGAGGTCAGGGCAGGTGGCAGGAAAAACATGATCAGTGGACGGAGTCAAGGATCAGGATACACAGTAAAGACAGGAATACTAAGGAATACTGTAGATCCAGCAATGAAGTAGGGGAAGTGACCAGAAGTTATATGGTCAGCGCCCGGTAATTAGCCAATTACCGGTACCCTGGCCCTTTAAATTTTACTGAGCTGGTGTGCGTGCACCCTAGGTAGTGGGGATGCGCACACAGGCAGACAGAGGAGAGCAGGCGACCAGGAGCATGGGAGCTTTTCTTTGTTTTCTGGGCATAATATGTCAGACCTAACTGAGATCCAAAAGGGAATGATAGTTGGTATGCGCCTGGTTGTGCCCCTGTGACCCAATGTGATGTGTGTGTCGAGGGCGACTGTTACGTAGATCACATCTCAGTATAAAAAGACGGGCAAAACATCTACAGCTGTGGTCAAAGGTCAAAACTGGAGACAAGGGACGGAGGGCACTTAATCAAATTGTAGCCAAATAAAATGTAAACTATGGCCCCTGAAATGAAAGCAGAGTTAAAATCAAGTCTAAAGGCCCCAGAATTATCATTAAAAAAAACATCAGGTGTGCCCGGCACATGACACAGTCTCCACAGCCAAACCTATGTGGTCAATGGTGCAAATATCATTAAACATGGACAATGGAGACAGGATACTGAAGGACCCTACCCTGTTTAAGGTGTTAGGGCATGTCCCCACTGCACGGGTTTTCGGACGGTTTTTCAGCCGGTTTGCGGTTTTTCAGACCGCCTGAAAAACCGGCCGAAAATTAGCACAATGGTGCTCTATGGAAAACCCGGGGAAAACCCGTGCAGCAGTCCGCACTGCACGGGTTTTCCGCCCGGCAGTTTTTCCATGCGCAGGCCGCTCAAAAAGCATTGAGCATGCACATTCTTTCATCCGGTCTCCGGACGGAATATGAACACCTCAATGGGAGGGGGGGCTGTTCTCCGCTCATCGCGGAGAAAAGCCGCCCCCCCGCTTCCGTGGGGACGACCGCAAAACCGGACAAACTTTGCCCTTGTTCACTGTATATTACCGTGAACAAGGGCAAAGTTTGGTGCCCGAAACGCGTTGGTCAGTTGCTACTAGTTTTACCCTCTGCACTTTTTGTATTCGCAATAAAGAAATAAGCTTCATAATCCTTACGGCTGGATTACTTACATTTTTTTGCATGTCTGTAGATCTCCAGATGTTGACAGCCTTAAAAATGTGCTTTAAACATGTAGGGACAGGTAGTTGAAGACTTTTTCTAAATACATTATTCTTTTGATTAACCTCGGTCATAAGGTAGAGAGATTTTACCTGCCCTAAGTGCATATTGGTTTCCTTGGTTATGACCATATCTCCTTTCCGGATTAGACAGAGAGCAGAGAGTGACGTCACCATGTTCGGAGTTCACTCCAAGCAAAATGATTATCTCTAACAGGATTAGCTTTTGTTTAAAGATACAGTAAGCAATTGTTTCATTCTTTAGAGCACATGTATCTTGTTTACTGAAGATAAAATCTCCTGAACTTATGTCTTTGTAAAACTCAGCTTAGTTACAGAGAAGCTAAAAATGTTAATCAATGCTATAGAACCACCCACAGCCTGACAGAAGCAGAGTAAGAGTGAAGCTGCTTATGACTCAATGAAACAGCGTGGTGTGAAAACCCCTTTAAACTCTCTCTCAAGCCTAGTGAGGGCTCCTTAATGATTTGGGATGCGATATCATGGCACTCTTAGGGTCTAATTGTCCTTGAAGGTAAAGTGACAGCTCAGAAGCATCTGGAGGTGCTAAGTGGCCAATTCCATCCCATGGGTCAGATATTGGGCGACATGTCAGTTTTAAGGTGCATTAAATGAGTGTATAGTGCGCCTGAATTAACCTGTCAAAAATCTGGCCTCTGGTCTACCCTGCATAGTAAAATTGAGGCGTCTAATCAAGGTGCATAGCATAATGTAGGCGCATAGTGTATCATTGCTAGCATATCTGATACACCTTGTAACGGACCTGGGTTGTGGATCCACTGGGCCACCGCAAGCGATGGCGGGAGCCACACCAGGGAGCGGAGTCTAAGTGGAGCCCGGTGTTCACCAGAGCCCGCCGCAAAGCGGGATGGACTTGCTGCGGCGGGATTCCACCAGGTCGCTACCCCTGATGTGACTTGCTTGCGGTGGTAGCCAAGGAATAGCGCGGTACAGAATCGGCAGGCAAACTCGTAGTCAGGGACGGGCAGGAAGGTCGGGGCAGGCAGCAAAGGTTCGTGGTCGGAG
>JAODAL010063999.1:0-18945 GCA_025379985.1 Phyllomedusa bahiana
GCAAACTTTTAGAATACACTCTTGGGCATGCTTATTAGGGTGTGTTCACATGGCTTATTTGGATGCTATTTAAATGCTGATCAAAACCTCGCCTGAGATACGCTTCTCCAGAAGAGGTTTTTGATGAGCTTTTAGACAAGGTTTCCATCCATACAAATTAATAGCCAGGGCAAAAACCGTGCCATAAAGTGCTCCAAAAATGCGTCAAAAACTAGTGCAGCATATATGGCTGGTCAGTTTGGTCAGTTTTAGCCTAAGGCTATATGGCACCTATACTACTTTATACATCGAGTACTTTTTTTACTGGCTGTGGGTTGCTCTTTAAATAGTGATGCTGCCAGGATAAAGCATCAAGAGATGCTGCCCTGACATCACTTAGTGCAAAGGGACTGCATTGTTACTAGGCTCTGAAGAAAAGCTGATTAATGTGCAGCTACCCAGCTTCGATGCTGGTTAGGAGATCCAACGTCTAGTAAAGCTGAAGGATACCACATCCCTTATCAGCTTTCCTCCAAAGCTGTTACACTGATGTGAAAAGGGGATGTAGCTTTGTGCAAAAGAGGTCATGTCATTTAAAACAGGGGGTGTAGCCCACTCAAGCCATCAAGGCGGCAAACTGCAATTCAAAATCTCCCTGAAGGTTACTTCCTAAAGTTGGCAAGTATGCCATAAATATGGATCCCACTGGTGTGGCTTTACCAGATATCCAGCACCTGTCTGCTGTAGTTACCCGCTTTGTATAAACAGTAGTAGTTATTATAATAGTTACGCCGTACCACAGCATCCTGTTAACAAGGAGGTCCTCACAACTCCCTTAAATCCAGTCACATAATCAGTAACAAGTACATATTTCCATCATGACATTTATTAAAAGTCTTCGGTAGACAGACACTTGCAAACAATATAAATTTGTCACTTGCGATTTAGCTGTATCGTTAGTCCATAGTAGCCGGCAATTATATATTCATTAAGCATTTCTTATGCATCTGCACTCGCCTGTCTGTTTTGGGTTCTCCAAGATGGAGAAGCCAGGCTATGCAGATGCATAAGAAATGCTAATAAATATTGAGTTGCTGGCTACTATGGACTAACAATACAGCTAAATCGCAAGTAACAAATTTATATTGTTTGCAAGTGTCTGTCTACTGAAGACTTTTAATAAACGTCAGAGGAGAAGAGCGTTCTTCACTGTAAGAACTGTGAATCTGTGGAATAGCCTGCCTGAGGAGCTTGGTCACGCAAGGAACTGTAGAGAGTTTTTAAGAAAGGGGTTAGATGCATACCTGTAACTAATTTAAAATTAATGCGTATGTAGCTATGTAAAATTCTGGATCCTGGGGGTGGCAGCTCTGGGGTCAAAAGATATGGTCTCCACTGGAGCAGATTGGTTCTTGCCTTGTGGGGTCCAGAGCATTAACCAGTGGTGAGGCTGGGCTTAATGTCCTTGTCTCTCTCCCTTCACCCACATTTTCCACATCCTTGGTTGAACCTTATGGACATGTGTCTTCTTTCAACCGTACTAACTATGTAACTATGTACCTGATACTGATTATGTGCTGTAGTTATCCATCATGGTGTCCACATGGAGCATCTCTTCTAGAAACTACAGACCATTACCGATCATCTGAACGAAGTTGTGCCTGCACTGGCATCTAATTCTGCTCCGCTACCTGTTGTAGCTCCACTTCCCGCTGCCATGAACAGTCCCAGTCTGCACCTGCCTTTGCCTGCCCATTACTACGGAGACCCTCATGTGTGTCACGGAATCGTCAGCCAGTGTACCATACACTTTGAGGTCCTGGCACACCAGTTCCCATCTGATAGAGCCAAGGTGGCATTTATCATCAGCCTGCTCTCAGGTGAAGCCTTGGTCTGGGCCTCACCCCTCTGGGAGAGAGGGGACCCGCTGACAAGGGTCCAAGAGTTTCTGTGCGTGTTCAGAAAAATTTTTGAACAACTTGGGCATAATAGCTCTGTGGCATCTGCTCTGCTACGATCCTGTCAAGATGATTCTTCGGTTGGCCAATATGCTATCCAGTTCCGCATATTGGCTTCTGAACTTGCTTGGAATAATGAGGCCCTTGTGGCAGCCTTCTAGGGGGGCCTTGCTGGGTGTATCAAGGATGAACTGGCTGGTCATGACCTATCTACTACCCTGGACTACTTCATCGCTCTGGGTACCAAGATCGACATGTGTTTTGCTGAAAAAGAGCCAGAGCTTCGCCAGCAACCAACGCCTTTCCATCCTCGCAAGCCTCCGCTTGTACCTGTACCCCCAAATGTACAACACCGGAAACCTGCGTTCCCTCAAGACGCACTCGCTGGCGGAACCTGAGTCTATACTGTGTCTACCTGAAAAACTGCCCAGTCTGCCATACTGCGCCCCGTAAACCTCGGTGTCATGGTGTTGTGGGTGAGGTGATCCTGAATAAAGATGCCTCCGCTCCTCGGCTGACCACCCAAGTCACTCTCTTTTATGATCCCGATTCTAAGTTTCAAGTCCCTGCCCTGCTAGATTCTGGTTCTTCTGAGAACTTTATCCACCAATCTCTGCTAGACAAGTACTGCCTGCCTGTCTCCTGTCTGGATCAACCGCTGTGCTTTTCCTCCATCAACGGGAAGATCCTGAAAGAACCAGTGCGCTACTGTACCAAGCCTCTGTCTCTGCAAGTTGGAAGGTCCCACCAAGAGGAAATCTCATTCTACATCCTGCCTAGTATGTATGCTTCAGTCCTGCTTGGTCTTCCGTGGTTCCAGCGTCACACCCCGTCCTTGGATTGGAAAATGGATGAAGTTGTCCAATGGGGCGAGCTATGCCAGTCACACTTCCTCAAGTCTTCCCATCCAGTGCAGTCCCACCCACCTGTTTCTCTGCCTGTTTCTGCTGTTCTGCCTGTTCAAGAGCCTCAAGCGCAAGAAGTGCCCCAGGAGTTTCAAGACATCTCTGATTCTGGCCCACCTCTCCCCCTGTCTACTGTTTCTGTTTTTGCTCCCAGGTACAAGCAAAAAACAAGCCCTCATAAGACTATTTAGACAGAAAAATACAAAGCGTATCACTCTCAGAAGGCATGGACAAAAAACAAAAATCTGAAAATTGGTGCTTCAGTCAAGGGCTTAAAAAATTTGATCAGGGCCCTTGACAGGAGCATTGTCAATAGTGCCTGATGGCATCCCAATGTCCAGCAGCTCATCACAGCCCAAAAAAAAATACCAGTAAATGTGAGTTATAAAACTCACATTAGTTCAGGCCCTTACATGAAATCTCAGATAGTAGAATCCTGCATTTAAGGTGGCAGTGGGACCCACTCTTCTGTTAAGCCCCTGTGCAGTTAGTATCTTGCAGCTGTGGGTTCAAGTTCAACTAGAAACAACAGCTGCATGGAGTTTGTATGATCTACCCATCTTTGCAATGGTGTATTGATTTCTTCACACTTCAAACACATCCATAGATTAATATTGAACTTAGATAGTGAGCCTTAGTGGGAACAGACATTAAGTGATGACAATCAATTTACAGCACTGTGGAATATGACAGCACAATATAACAGAAGGATTGTGCATATGTGATTAAAATACTATACATAACTGACTATTACTGAAGTCAATCATCAGACATTAGTTTTTATTAGATGCACTGTAAAAAACACAATCAATTTAAGCACCTTAAGCAGTAACACATTAAAGGCTTGGTTCACATATATCCGTTCGGAAGCTCTGTTGCATGTTCCGTCAGAAATTATGGAAAAAACAGAGCATGGAACGGAACCTCCGATGCAGACGTGAACCATAACTATTAAAAAGGAGGTAACGTTATAGTAACACATTATAGTGAGTGACACAGGTGAATGTTACAGTAACACTTTATAACGGACAGAAGTTAAAGGGGTTGTCTCGCTACAATGATTGGGTTTTAATTAAAAGATCTTTAAAAAACAAGCAGCTTTGCAATATATGTTCATTACAAATGTCCTACTGATTTTGAGTTAGCCCTGTTAGTAGTACTACATCAGCTTCTCAAATCTCTATAGCAGCTGACCCATTGATCCTTATCTCACTGGCTGTCAGGTCTGTATGACTCATCAGCCTCTGAATACAGGTCCCAGCAGAGAGCCCCTCCCACACAGAATGCTTCTGTAGTGGAGAGAGGGGGAGGTCTCTGGCTTCTGTGCCTGTGCTGCCTGGATTAACCCTGTGTGTGCCTGCTTCCTCCTGCTCTCTACACAGATAGATGTGACAGCACTGACCCTGTGTGTTACTATAATCATGATGTGTCTGTGGAGCTGTAACTATACTAATACTATACAGATCAGGGGGCATGTGAAGGGTTCATGCTCTGCTGTACTAGTGACACATCCTGAGTATAGTAACACTTCCCAGCTGCCCTGTGTCTGTTCTGACAGGGTTTGTTGTTGCTGGAGATGTGGAGATATGTAAGCTAAGCAGGGGGTATAGGAACACTTACATCCCCCTGCTCTGCTATTAGCAATCAATGCTTCACAGACCTCTCTACACTCATAGATCAGCCCTCTCCTGCAACAGACCTAGGCAGGCACACACAGAGTTAACTCTGGCAGCAAACCCCCTCCCCCTTGCTGTATAGAAGTTATGGAGGAGAGCTGATTGTGTGCTGAGGGGAGGGGGGAAGAGGGAGCAGAACAGGCAGACCAAGAAGCACGCCCCTCAATTCAACTGCCAGGCTCACTGACTTAGGCTGAAAGCTTGTAATGAGACAACTCCTTTAATGTTATAGTAACACATTATAATGAACAGATGTTATAGTATAATCTTATAGTAAACAAAAATTAATGGTGTAGTACCACATTATAATTAACAAAAGTTGATGCCATAGAAAGACATTATAATGAACAGAAGTTAATGTTATAGTAACACAATACAGTAAACAGAGGTAGATAGCATAGTAATACGTTACATTGAACAGGTGTTGATGTTATAGTAATACAATAGTGAACAGAGGTTGTTGTCATAGTAACACATTATAGTGGACAGGTGTTGATGTCATAGTAAAAAATAATAGTGAACAGAGGTTATTGCCATAGTAACACATAATAGTGAACAGAGGTTGTTGCCATAGTAACACATTATAGTGAACATTCTATTTACAGACAGGAGCTTGTTGCAGTTGCACAGAACACTCTTCATTCCATGTGATTCATGAGCTACTGAGATTTTACTGTGACTGGTAAGAAACTTGGGCTCTACAGAGTAAGCTGCCGGCAAAGATAAGCAGGAAAGTTACTTATTTTTTCTTAGTTTCTTTCTATTCATTTCGCCCATGTCTTTTTTTTCTCTGTTTAACTGGTTCCTGACCAGGCACATTTTCCTTCTCCATAGTACACGCAGGTTGTAACGCTTATACAAGCTTGGTTATTCTGATATGTAAGGCTTCATTTTCATGTGATTTTGTATATATATATATATATATATTATATTATTTAATTATATATATATATATATATTTATTAATATTTATATAATATATATATATATTTACACACACACACACACGTGTGTGTATGTATGTATGCTTACTTCTATATATACACGGATAGATGGATAGGCAGATAGATAATACAGCAGGAAACACTAATATATATATATATATATATATATATATATATATATATATATATTATATAGTTTTTTTTATTAAAAGAGAAATTTACAACACAAAGGAAACTAAAATAAGTTATGTAATTGTGTCCCTTTTCCACTATGGAAATTTTATATATAGGAATTTTCCATATAACTGGGGATGGTACTTACTACAAAGCTGATCTCGCTCTGTTAAGTCCCAGCATCATCTGTAACAACCGATCCCCAGCAGTCAAGTAACTGCCAGGAAGCAGAAAGCAAGGTGGTTACTTTGTATATTCAGCACTCATTGATTGCTGTGTATACAGTGATCTCAAAGACAGGGACAGTAGTTAACCATCCCTGTCTACCTAGTGGAGCGACCAGCTATTGCCGATTGCTGGCTCGCCACTTGCACAGCTGCACAATTAGTGAACAATTGCACTCTCTGCATGGACATTTCAGAACCTCTGTGCAGAGATATAAAGCCATCGCCCAGATGTTTATAGTTACTGGGCAGTCTCCAAATAGTTAAAGAGTTATTCTCACCAATCACAATAGGATAAGCCATCAATTAATGATAGCTGTGGGTCCCACCTCATTATAGTGGACAGGTGTTGACAGGCCCAGACTGCTCACAGGGCAAACCGGGCATTTGCCCGGCGGGCCTCTGGGGTCTGGGCCACAGGGTCGGCTCGGATCGCCCGCCGAGGGGACCAGTGTTTCCCTCCGGTGTGCCCCGAGTTCCCGGCACTGGTCTGTGGTGCGCTACAGGGGCCACAATGGTCGCATCAGCGACCGGACCCCTGTGGCAGGGAACCGACAGGCCCCCCCTCGCCACACGGCTGTACAGCCGGGTCACCAACCCAGCCATGCAGCCATCACGGCCACCGCCTGCACCGCGCGGTACAAGCAGCGTCCGAGGCTGAACAGCCGGGATCTTCTGATCCTGTCTGTTCAGCTCCCAGGAGGCCGCAGGGCAGGTGCGCGATGTGATGATGTCATCTCGCGCCCGCTCCGCGTCCTGCACACTGCTACCGGCGGCGCTCTGAGGAAGAGAACAGAAGAGGAGGGAAAGACATCAGGTAAGTATTGTTTTTATTTTTTTTTTAAAACTACTAGCCCTGTCTAGCTATATACCAGCCCTGTCTAGCTATATACTGCCCTTTCTAGCTATATACCAGCCCTGTCTAGCTATATACTGCCCTGTCTAGCTATATTCTGCCCTGTCTAGCTATATACCAACCCTGTCTAGCTATATACTGCCCTGTCTAGCTATATACCAGCCCTGTCTAGCTATATACTGCCCTGTCTAGCTATATACCAGCCCTGTCTACCTATATACTGCCCTGTCTAGCTATATACAAGCCCTGTCTAGCTATATACCAGCCCTATCTGCCTATATACTGCCCTGTCTGCCTATATACCTGCTCTGTCTGCCTATATACCAGCCCGTTCTGCCTATTTACCAGCCCTGTCTGCCTATATACCAGCCCTGTCTGCCTATATACCTGCCCTGTATGCCTATATACTGCCCTGTCTGCCTATATACCTGCCCTGTCTGCCTATATACTGCCCCTGTCTACCTATAAGTGGCCCTATCTATATACTGGCCCTGCCTGCCTACATACTGGCCCTGACTGCCTATATACTGGCCCTGACTGCCTATATACTGGCCCTGACTGCCTACATATTGGCCCTAGCTGGCTAATTACTGCCCCTGGCCCTACCTGGCTAATTACTGGCCCTACATAGCTGATTACTGGGGGCAGCCCTAGATACCTGGCTGATTACTGGGGGCAGCCCTAGCTACCCGGCTAGTTACTGGGGGCAGCCCTAGCTACCCGGCTAGTTACTGGGGGCAGCCCTAGCTACCTGGGGTATTACTGGGGGGAGCCTAGCTACCCGGCTAGTTACTTGGGGGCCGCAGCCTAGCTACCTGGCTAGTTACTGGGGGCAGCCCTAGCTACCTGGGTAGTTATGGGGCAGCCTAGCTACCTGGCTGATTACTGGGGGCAGCCCTAGCTACTTGGCTAGTTACTGGGGGCAGCCCCAGCTACCTGGCTAATTACCAGGGTAGGCCCTGTTTACCTACCTAATGGGGGTCTACCTATTTACATGCCACTAATGTGAAATTTTTTATTTCTAATTTTTAGGGCCTAACATACGCTGTTTGGGGAATTGATAGGAAAGCGCTGGAAAAGAAAAGGAGTCTAAGATGTATTTGTGGTAAATTTTACAGGGACAGTAGTGACCAAGGAAGAGGACACTGGGATGCTGTACTGGACAGAAAGAAATGGAAGGGAACGACTCATCAGGGAAGACATCATGGAGGTTTGGGCTAGATGGAGAAGAAAAGGAGAAGAAGACAACTCCCATCAGAGATGACGTCTCCTGTGAGTCCCTGCTGTCAGGGGTAATTTTACTTCTATGTTGAATCAGTGCTGTT
This sequence comes from Phyllomedusa bahiana, assembly GCA_025379985.1. Lineage (NCBI taxonomy): Eukaryota > Metazoa > Chordata > Amphibia > Anura > Hylidae > Phyllomedusa > Phyllomedusa bahiana. Next base: position 8,042 of record JAODAL010063999.1, read on the forward strand.
TTCATGTGATGGTGATGTGATTGGTGGGGTTGTAGGTTATGTTGATGCTTATGTAGTGTCAGTGTGGGCTTGTCCCGGATTGTAAAGCAAGCGCACACCTGACTATGATGAGGGGTTTCTCTGCACCACTGTTTCTTTCTTGCTTGTGTGTAGGGGGGCTCCACACAGTGCGGTTTTGGTGCATTTTTTTATGAATTTTTAGTGCAGAAATGGTCAGCATTAACTTCTCTGCCTTTCTGCACAAAAACGCACCAAAAACACATCAAAAATGCATCAAAAACGCTCCGTGTGAAAGCACCTTTATAGTGTAGTTTATTTTAGAAAGTGGCGAGGTGCGAGAACAAGGGGAATTTTTTAAGCGGATATTGTATGTGAGCTGGTGGGGGCTTAGTGCCAGGGCTGATTTTTATTCCCAGTCCGGCCCTGGGTGTTGATGTCATAGTAACACATAATAGTGAATAGAGGTTGTTGCCATAGTAACACATTATAGTGAACATTCTATTTACAGACAGGAGCTTGGTGCAGTTGCACAGAACACTCTTCATTCCATGTGATTCATGAGCTACTGAGATTTTAGGCCGTGTTCACACGGCTTATTCACGACGGATTTGTGAGCCGGATGGCGCTCACAAATCCGGCGTATATAAGGGGCGGGACGAGGGCGGGGCCGGCCCGCGGCGGGGGCACCGCTCCCCGGCCCCATAGACAATGCATTGTTTACTGCGCGTACGCGCCGTAAATAATGTTCATGTCACTTTCTCCCCCCGCGGCGGATTTGCCGAGCGGGGAGGAGCGACGGAATCCATAGTTCTCTATGAGAGCAGTGGATTACCGTAATTACTCCGACAGATTGGCGCCGTACTGCAGCGCAAATCCGGCGCGGAGTACGGCGCCAATCCGTGGAGAAATAAGCCGTGTGAACGAGGCCTTACTGTCACTGGTAAGAAACTTGGGCTCTACAGAGTGAACTGCCGCAAAGATAAGCAGGAAAGTTACTTATTTTTTCTTAGTTTCTTTCTATTCATTTCGCCCATGTCTTCTTTTTCTCTGGTTCCTGACCAGGTACATTTTCCTTCTCCATAGTACATGCACGTTGTAACGCTTTTACAAGCTTGGTTATTCTGTGATATGTTAGGCTCTACTTTCATGTGATTTTGTATTTATACACTATATATATATATCTGTGAGTGTATGTACACTCACCAGCCACTTTTTTAGGTTCTCCTGTCCAACTGCTCGTTAACACTTAATTTCTAATCAGCCAATCACATGGCGGCAACTCAGTGCATTTAGGCATGTAGACATGGTCAAGACAATCTCCTGCAGTTCAAACCAAGCATCAGTATGGGGAAGAAAGGTGATTTGAGTGCCTTTGAACGTGGCATGGTTGTTGGTGCCAGAAGGGCTGGTCTGAGTATTTCAGAAACTGCTGATCTCCTGGGATTTTCACGCACAACCATCTCTAGGGTTTACAGAGAATGGTCCGAAAAAGAAAAAACATCCAGTGAGCGGCAGTCCTGTGGGCGGAAATGCCTTGTTGATGCCAGAGGTCAAAGGAGAATGGGCAGACTGGTTCGAGCTGATAGAAAGGCAACAGTGACTCAAATAGCCACCCGTTACAACCAAGGTAGGCAGAAGAGCATCTCTGAACGCACAGTACGGCGAACTTTGAGGCAATGGGCTACAGCAGCAGAAGACCACACCGGGGCTTTACCAAAAATTTGCCCAAGCTCATCGAAATTGGACAGTAGAAGATTGGAAAAAACGTTGCCTGGTCTGATGAGTCTCGATTTCTGCTGTGACATTCGGATGGTAGGGTCAGAATTTGGCGTCAACAACATGAAAGCATGGATCCATCCTACCTTGTATCAACGGTTCAGGCTGGTGGTGGTGGTGTCATGGTGTGGGGAATATTTTCTTGGCACTCTTTGGGCCCCTTGGTACCAATTGAGCATCGTTGCAACACCTTGTGGAATCTATGCCACGAAGAATTGAGGCAGTTCTGAAGACAAAAGGGGGTCCAACCCATTACAGCAGGTTACCTAAAAAAGTGCCGTGATGATGTTTACATCTATATATACAGAAGATGGATAGACAGGTAATAATACAAGAGAAAATACTAATAAAATATATAATAATATATATATATAAAAATAATATATATATATATATATATATACATGTTTTTATTAAAAGAAAAATTTACAACAAAAAGGGAACTAAAATAAATTATGTAATTGTGTTCCTTTTCCACTATGGAACTTTATATATAGGTGATATTAGGTTTTAAGGTCATTGGGCGCAGGGATAAAAATTGCTGTTTGGGATGGGGGTGCATCCCTAATTTTCCATATAACTGGGGCTGGTGCTTACTACAGAGCTGATTTCGCTCTGTTAAGTCCCAGCATCATCTGTGACAACCAGGGCTGTGGAGTCGGAGTCGGAGTCATGGAGTCGGAGTCGGTGTCGTCATAAAATGAACCGACTCCGACTCCCAAAATATCTAATTAGTTGGTCCAGTTAGTTCGATGCAAAGAGCAAGAGGAATTGGGTCTGGCCAGTGCTACTGCTCTCATATCTTCAGCCTCATCACATGAGGAGTGTAATTGATGACATGGAGTAGGCAAAGCGCTGCCCCCAGGGGAAAAGATTCTGCTCCCATGCAAACAACATTCAGCAAAATTTTCACCTGTTTTCAAAGAAGTAGAAGAGTTCACCATTCATCAAAACTGACTGTGGCTGAGACAATTCCTTATACCCTGACATGTTAGAGATGTTGCCCCTGTGGTCACCGCTTTGCGCCCAACCCAAGTAAATGTAGAGAGGCCGTTCTCTAGCCTGGAAATAATGAGATCAGATGTGAGCTCATGTAATGCAGATCTGATGGAGGCGATACTATTCTCAGAACAAATTCAGAGACTCCACAAATGTTCCGCAGTGTTTTGCATATTACAATTTTATTGTGTTCTAAAGTCATATCCAATAAATATATTTTACAATGACAAGCAAAATGGTAACAATGTTTTGAACTTGTGACTTTCAGGCTCCATATCTCTCCATCCACTACAGCTTTGTACATGAGGCTACTGTAATTTTATATACAGTCATCTTGCCTATCTTATACATACATTTGACTTGCAAGTATTTAGCATCTGCTTAGTTACAGTTTTTGCTCCTAAAAATCAAAGTGTTTATAGGGTTGTCTCACTACAAGGATGACTTTTTATGTTAAAGATCTTGTAAAAACAAGTCACTTTGCAATATGTGTCCATTAACAGTGCCCTACCTATTCCTAGATATCTCCTCTTGTATGAGCTGCATCAGCTCCTCAGGTCGCAATAGCTCCAGACCTGTTCGATCTCGCCTGATAGGCTGCCAGCACTGATTGTGTAACGGGTTGCGCCGCGGTCTGGGCCACGGACCGTGGTCGCACCCACGTTCCCCATAGCGGGTCCCCGGCGTGGACTGGGGGCGCCGCGGGCAGCACGGCCGGCCGCGGCGCCACCCGTTCCATCCACTCACCTGGCCTCGCTCCCGTCCGGTCCTCGTCCCCTGCCGGCCGGAATGCGCATGCGCGCCCCCTGGCGCGCGCGCTCGTCCTTGTGAATTTAAAGGGACAGTGCGCCGGTAATTGGGTAATTACCGGGCGCTGTTCCTATATAAGTGTTGCACCCACGTCACTTCCTTGCTGGATCTACGTTGGCCCGAGCCATAGAGAAAGCGTTCCTTAAAGTGTATTCCTGCGTTACCGTGTACCAGACCTCTCCCTATGTTTCCCGACTCCGAACCTCTGCCGCCTGCCCTGACCTTCTGCCTGTCCACGACCACGAACCATTGCCGCCTGCCCTGACATTCCGCCTGCCCACGACTACGATTCTCGGACTACGATTCTGTACCACGCTGCACCTCGGCCGCCACCGCAAGCAAGTCACGTCAGGGGGGACGACCTGGTAGCCTCATGCCGCAGCAAGTCCATCCCGCTTTGCGGTGGGCTCTGGTGAAAACCGGGGGCTACTTAAAGTCCGTTCCCTGGCGTGGCTTAACTACCATCGCTTGCGGTGGTCCGGCGGATCCACTACCCAGCCGTCACAGTTAGATCCAGCCATGGATCCCGCCAAGGTGCCCCTGCCAAGCATCGCGGATCTTACGACGTTGGTTGCCCAGCAGTCGCAGAAAATCACACAACAGGCACAGCAGTTGGGCCAGCTCTCCGCCATGATGCGTCAGCTCCTCGCATCCCAGCAACAGTCTCCCCCTGCGGCCCCGTCGGTGACTCCGTCTACGTCAGCCATTCAATTGGCTACCGTGGGACCCAAGCTTCGGCTCCCCCTTACCCATCAGCTTTGCCGGGGATCCCAAGCTCTGCCGGGCTTTCATTACCCAGTGCTCTATGCACATAGAACTGATGGCGGATCAGTTTCCCTCTGAGAGGTCTAAGGTGGCCTTCGTGGTGAGCCTACTATCCGGGAAGACCCTGGCTGGGCGACTCCCCTCTGGGACAGGAATGATCCTGTGACTGCGGATCTACAGACCTTTCTCCAGGAATTCCACACCGTCTTCGAGGAGCCGGCGCGTGCTTCCTCTGCTGAGACCGCCCTCTTGAGCCTTCGTCAGGGCGACTCCTCGGTGGGTGACTATGCGGTACAGTTCCGTACCCTGGCTTCGGAGCTCACGTGGAATGATGCCGCCCTCTGTGCCACTTTCAAAAAGGGCCTGTCCAGCCGGGTAAAGGACGCTTTGGCAGCAAGAGACCTCCCGTCCTCCCTGAGTGAACTAATCCTGCTAGCAACTCGGATTGATATAAGGTTCGCAGAGAGGCAGGAAGAGCTGCGTCAGGAAAGTGACTCTGCACGCCCCCGTCGGCGGTTTCACCTGGCCCCGGTTGTTCAGCATCCTCCCTTGCTGTCCCCTCAAGCCTCTGAGGTGGAACCCGTGCAACTGTACCGTGCCCAGTTATCGGAGCAGGAGCTGAACCGTCGCCGAGCCAAGAAGCTATATCTCTACTGCGCAAGCCCGGACCATTTCCGCAGAAGCTGTCCGCTACGTCCCCAGCGTCCGGGAAACGCTCACACCTAGGAGCCGTAGGAGAGGCGGTCCTAGGTGCAGTTTCCCCCTCTCCACGTCTGATGATGCCAGTGGAGGTGACCACTGATGCTGGTCCGTCGTTCCGGAGTTCTGCTTTCCTGGACTCAGGCTCTGCCGGGAACTTCATCCTTGCCTCATTGGTAACCCGGTACCGCATACCTGTTGTCCGGCTGGAGAAGCCCCTGCTTATTTCTTCGGTCAGTGGGGAGCTCCTCAGTGACCCCATCCAGTACGTAACCCGGCCGGTGACACTCCGTGTGGGGGCGCTACATAAGGAGAAGATCGGGTTCCACGTTCTGTCCCGTGCTTCCTCGGCGATCCTCTTGGGGCTTCCCTGGCTGCAACGTCACGCCCCTACGCTCGATTGGAAGACAGGCGAAGTCCTGCGTTGGGGACCGGAATGCCAGAACCATTGCTTGGAGGTACCACGCCCGGTGCCTACCACTTCTCCGCCTGCGCTTGTCAAGCCGTTGCCAGGCCTACCGGCCGAGTACCAGGACTTTGGGGATATATTCTCCGAGAAAGAGGCCGATTCGTTGCCACCACATCGGCCTTACGACTGTCCTATTGACCTCCTCCCAGGAACCAGTCCACCCCGGGGGAGGGTCTACCAGCTGTCCGTGCCAGAGATTCAGGCCACGTCGGCCTACATTCGGGAGAACCTGCAGAAAGGATTCATTCGTAAGTCCTCCTCCCCAGCCGGAGCCGGGTTTTTCTTCGTGCAGAAGAAGGATGGTTCCCTCCGTCTATTTATAGACTACAGAGGTCTAAATAAGATCACCGTAAAGAACCGCTACCCTCTCCCACTGATCTCAGAGCTAAGGGGGCTAAAGTGTTTTCCAAGTTGGATCTGCGAGGAGCCTATAACCTCGTCAGAATTCGGGAGGGGGACGAGTGGAAGACGGCGTTCAATACCCGAGATGGACATTTTGAGTACCTCGTGATGCCCTTTGGGCTCTGTAACGCTCCAGCGGTGTTCCAAGAACTCGTCAACGATGTCTTCCGGGATCTCTTGTACACCTGCGTCATAGTGTACCTAGATGACATCCTGATTTTCTCCCCTGATCTTCAGACTCACCGGGCCCAAGTACGCCAGGTTCTGCAACGTCTGCGCAGCAACCGACTGTACGCCAAGCTGGAGAAATGTTTATTCCATCGGACCAGCCTACCTTTCCTCGGCTACATAGTCTCGGCTGAAGGCCTAAAGATGGACCCGGCAAAACTCTCTGCGGTGCTACAATGGCCCCGTCCTGTCGGTCTTCGGGCGATACAGCGCTTCCTGGGCTTCGCAAATTATTACCGGCAATTTATTTCCCACTTCTCCACCTTGGTGGCTCCTATCGTGGCCCTTACTAGGAAGAATGCGAACCCGAGATGTTAGCCTCCGGAGGCTGAGAAGGCGTTTGTGGATCTAAAGATGGCCTTCTCCACTGCTCCTGTCTTGGTCCGGCCTGATTCCGAGAGACCGTTCTCTCTGGAGGTGGATGCCTCTTCCATGGGGGCAGGGGCGGTCCTCACACAGAGAAGTTCCAAAGGCAAGATTCGCACATGTGGGTTCTTCTCTAATACCTTTTCGCCGGCTGAGCGGAACTATGCCATTGGGGACCGGGAACTCTTGGCCATCAAGTTAGCCCTAGAGGAGTGGCGACATCTGCTGGAGGGGGCTCGTCACCCAATCGACATCTTTACAGACCACAAAAATTTGTTGTACCTTCAGACGGCCCAACGTATTAACCCTCGCCAAGCCCGGCGGTCTCTTTTTTTTTTCTCGATTTGATTTTCGTATACATTTCCAGCCTGCTGAGAAAAACGTCAAGGCTGATGCCCTCTCTCGTGCCTCGGACGTGGTCGGTGAAGAACCCGTGTCACAACACATCGTTTCCCCCGAACGGTTGGTTCACGTGGCTCCCGCAGGTCTCCAAAACATCCCTACGGGCAAGACTTACGTGCCGCTGGCACTCAGGAGGAAGATTCTGGAGTGGGGGCATAGCTCCTTTGTGGCTGGTCATCCCGGAGCTCGGAAGTCTTATGCTTTGATCTCGCGGCACTACTGGTGGCCGACTCTAGCACAGGATGTCAAGGCCCGCAGGTCTCTTGCATCCGCTGCCTGTGCCGGAAATCCCTTGGACGCACATAGCGATGGACTTCGTCACAGACCTACCAGTCTCCTCTGGGAATTCAGTTATCTGGGTCGTGACGGACCGGTTCTCAAAAATGCCTCTCCCTGGCCTGCCGTCTGCCCCACAATTGGCTAATCTTTTCTTGCGACATATCTTCCGGCTTCATGGACTACCCTCTCACATTGTCTCCGACCGCGGTGTTCAATTTTTTTCCCGATTCTGGCGTGCATTGTGCTCCCCTCTGCAAGTCATGTTGGACTTTTCATCGGCATACCACCCTCAGTCCAATGGGCAGGTGGAGAGAGTGAACCAGATTCTGGGAGAATACCTGCGCCACTTTGTGTCCGGACGTCAGGACAACTGGACCGAGCTGCTCCCGTGGGCTGAATTTGCGTATAACCATCGGGACTCGGAAGCTGCCGGCGTCTCACTGTTCTTTGTAGTCTATGGCCGCCACCCGCACCCCCCACCCCCGGCCGCCAGACTCGGATGTGGCCGCGGTCAACGACCAGGATCGAGATATCAAGGCCATCTGGCAGGAGACGCAATGTTCTTTACTTCGGGCCTCTGCCCTTATGAAGTCTCAGGCAGACAAAAGGAGAAGTCCTGCCCCGACGTTTCTCCCTGGGGACCAAGTTTGGCTCTCCTCAAGATATGTGCGCCTGAAGGTCCCTAGTCTTAAATTGGGCCCTCGCTTCCTCGGACCCTTCAAGGTTCTTCGGCAGTTGAACCCGGTGACATACAAGCTTTGTTTGCCTCCATCTTTCCGGATCCACAACGCATTTCATGTATCCCTCCTTAAGCCTCTGGTTCTGAACCGGTTCTCTCGGAAGAAAGTGACGCCTTCCCCAGTAGCCGAATCCACTGACATCTTCGAGGTAAAGGACACTTTAGCTATGAAAACGGTCAGAGGGAGACGTTTTCTTTCCTCGTGGATTGGAGGGGCTTCGGACCCAAGGAGAGATCCTGGGAGCCTGAATCTAACATCCTGAATCAGGATCTCATCCTCAGATTTCTGCAGCCTAAAAAGGTGGGGAGGCCTAAGGGGGGGGGTACTGTAACGGGTTGCGCCGCGGTCCGGGCCACGGACCGCGGTCGCATCCGCGTTCCCCAACGGGTCCCCGGCGTGGACGGGGGGCGCCGCGGGCCCACACGGCCGGCCGCGGCGCCCCCCGTTCCATCCACTCATCTGGCCTCGCTCCCGTCCAGTCCTCGTCCCCTGCCGACCAGAATGTGCATGCGCGCCCCCTGGCGCGCGCGCTCGTCCTTGTGAATTTAAAGGGACAGTGCGCCGGTAATTGGGTAATTACCGGGCGCTATTCCTATATAAGTGTTGCACAAACGTCACTTCCCTGCTGGATCTACGTTGCCCCGAGCCATAGAAAAAGCGTTCCTTAACGTGTATTCCTGCGTTACCGTGTACCAGACCTCTCCCTATGTTTCCCGACTCCGAACCTCTGCCGCCTGCCCTGACCTTCTGCCTGTCCACGACCACGAACCATTGCCGCCTGCCCTGACATTCCGCCTGCCCACGACTACGATTCTCGGACTACGATTCTGTACCACGCTGCACCTCGGCCGCCACCGCAAGCAAGTCACGTCAGGGACGACGACCTGGTAGCCTCACGCCGCAGCAAGTCCATTCCGCTTTGCGGCGGGCTCTGGTGAAAACCGGGGGCTACTTAGATTCTGTTCCCTGGCGTGGCTTAACTACCATCGCTTGCGGTGGTCTGGCGGATCCACTACCCAGCCGTCACAGATTGCTATAGCTACAGACCTTACTTATACTGCAGCCTAGTGGAAGCCAGTAAACATGCCCCTGAATTCAAAATGAAACCAAGAAAACAGGACTGAGGTAAGATGAATCAATGTAGTGAGACAACCCCTTTCATTTTTATTATTTTGTTAGTATTTGGTAAATCCACCTTTGGTTTTCAATACTGCCTGAATCCTTCTGGGCTCTGAATCAGATTCAAGCATATCTTGACCAAAATCTGATCCCAGGTCTCTTCTACACATTCCCAATGTTGGTGCAGACTGGACTTGGGTACAAATACAGCTTTTTCTTCAACTCTACCCACAAGTGTTTTAAAGATCAAAACATTGTTACCATTTTGCTTGTCTGTGTCTGTTCTACCTAAATAGCTTGATTATTGTATCATAAGGTGATAAACAGCCTGATGTGACCATTTTACTACAGTAAAGTTATCACTTAAACATGCGCCGTGTATGATGGAGTTAGGAGTCGGGAGTCGGAGTCGGGAGTCGGAGTCGGGGGTTTGGGAAATTGAGGAGTCGGAGTCGGGGCTTCGGCTTGCCGACTCCACAGCCCTGGTGACAACCGATACCCAGCAGTCACATAACCGCCAGGAAGCAGAAGGCACAATTAGTGAACAGTTGTACTCTCTGCATGGACATTTCAGAAACTCTGTGCAGAGATATAAAGCCATTGTCCAGATGTTTATAGTTATTGGGCAGTCTCCAAATAGTTAAAGCGTTATTCTCACCAATCACTAAAGGATAAGCCATCAATGAATGATAGGTGTGTGTCCCACCTCATTATAGTGGACAGGTGTTGAAGTCATAGTAACACATAATAGTGAACAGAGGTTGTTGCCATAGTAACACATTATAGTGAACATTCTATTTACAGTCAGGAGCTTGTTGCAGTTGCACAGACCACTTTTCATTCCATGTGATTCATGAGCTACTGAGATTTTACTGTCACTGGTAAGAAACTTGGGCTCTACAGAGTGAACTGCCACAAAGATAAGCAGGAAAGTGACCGCTTTTTTTCTTAGTTTCTTTTAGTGATGAGCGATTGCATTGACTATCGTTATCGAGTCGATATCGGCAATTATCAAGACGATATCCGATAGTCGATAATAGATTATCGCCGATGACCATTAAAGTCTATGGGAGAGGAACAACACCTTCGTTATTACACCCAAACAGGGCTGGAGAAGCTGGAATTAACATCCACAACAGTCAAATGGATACGTGCTACATCTTAGGCAACACACTTAGGTTATAAAATCCACAGTAAAAATGTCACACACCATTCACTATCCCTGTCTTGCACCACAGCCTGACCCTTAAACCTGCATGACCCACAAATTAAAAAGTGCCAGAAGGCAGTATGATTTGAACCATCATTTTACTTGAACTAGACATTGACTATCCCTGTCCTGGAATGCAGCATGGCCCTTAAAAATATCTGACCCCCAGATTAAAAAGTGCCTGAAAAAGGAGTCTTTGAACCACCATTTTAGTTGAACTGGACATTGACTATACCTGTTCTGTACCACAGTATGACCATTAAACCTGTCTGACCCACAGATTAAAAAGTGCTGGGAAAAGGAGTCTTTCAACCACCATTTTAGTTGAACTGGACATTGACTATGCCTGTCCTGGACCGCAGTATGACCAGTAAACCTGTCTGACCCACAGATTAAAAAGTGCCGGAAAAGGAGTCTTTCAACCACCATTTTAGTTGAACTGGACATTGACTATACCTGTTCTGTACCACAGTATGACCATTAAACCTGTCTGACCCACAGATTTAAAAGTGCTGGAAAAAGGAGCCTTAACCACCTTTTAGTTGGGAAAAGGACATAGACTATCCCTGTCCTGGGCCCCAGCATGCCCCAAACCTCATGACCCCAGTTAAAAAGTGCCGGGAAAAAGGGGTTTCCCCCC
>JAODAL010064000.1:0-2500 GCA_025379985.1 Phyllomedusa bahiana
GGGCTCGGGACGAGGGCCCCGGGTGTTAGGGACAGGAGGCGGCCACCCCTGGGGAGCGGGTCACAGCCCCCGGGGCCCACAGGAGCTCGGGCCCACCAGGGGGGGATCCCGGGGCCCAGCCGACCCTGTAACTATTTCCAGTAGACGGCCCTTTGGGGGGACATGTATGAAGGGGCTGTGCCAGAAGTTGGCCTATTTTCGCCCAAAGAATAGCTCAGCCCGTTCTCTTATTTTTTTAAATGGTGACTCCAATATCAGGCGTATTACAGGCCCCGCGGGCCTTTGTAAGGGCCCTGAGATCGGGGGACGTGCTGGTGGGTGTCACCTAGATCGTCGAAGTTTAACATTTAGAAAGGAAAAAACGGCAAACCCAGGGCTTTACTGTGGAACAGGTAAAGATTTAAAAGGGGTTTACCTGAGCCATAAGGTTTGTTTTGTAGCTAGAAAGCACAAAATCTATGCCTGCAGTGAACAGTTAATAGATTGAACGATTCTAACTTTTTGTGTAAAATAAAATTGCCGTTTGGGCGCCAAAATCATCATGTTGCCCAAGGTTTTTCAGATTTAGTTATGTGTTTATTGTTGCGACTGTTGCAATTTCACAAAAACTGGAGATTTTTACTGTGATTTTTCAGAAGTTTGATTAATCAATACTAATCCTAATACTTTATTAGAGTGTCAATTTGCAGATTTAAGGTACTATAAAAATAATTAATTTGTTCTACACATTGGTTCTAATAATGCAAAAAAATAGTTCCCAGGTTTTTTTGTTCCCTAGTAAAATTAAACATGTAACAATATTTTTTAGTTTGTGCCTTCTTTTTCTCACATTCGGTATGATTTATCGGTCATTGTTGTTACTAAAATGTATGTACATTTTAAGTCAGACTCAAAATGAGGGGGTGTGAGCCCTTAAAGTCCCTAGGGCAGCAGTATTTCTAAATACGGCCCTGTATATGGTCTCGTTGGTGGTTTTTACAGTCGCAGAGCCTGGTACAATGGTATCTACCCCCCTACAGTGGGGAAAAATAGTATTTGATTTTGCAAGTTTTCCCCCCTACAAAGAATGGAAAATTTCCTTTTTTTTTGGGGGGGCTGAAATAAATTTTGTACCCATCAACCCGAAGAATTTGGGTTTCACAGCTGTTGTTTTTTTTTTAAAGCTTTTCTCTGACTCATTACCATTTTTAATTGCACCGTTGAATCATCTGTAAAAGATGTGTCCACACATTCAATCAATTCCAACCCCTCACCAGCCCAAGACCAAAAAGCTGCGAAGGCACTAGAGACTAAATTTGAGATCGCACAAGGCTGGGATGGGGTACAGGAAAAGACAAAAAAGCTTGGGAAGAAGGAACAATGTTGACGCAATTTTTTCGAAAAAGGAAAAAAAAAAAAGTGACGTCGCTTTCCCTTTGGTTGGGGCTCCATGCAAGTTTTTGCCTTGTGGGGTAAGGTGATTTGAGGAGGTCAGAATCGCCTAGAACTAACAGGACCCGGTCAAAGACCTGAAAAGAGTGGGACCACAGTCTCAAAGATTACCGATCGCAACACACTACGCCGTCATGGATTAAAATCCTGAAGGGAACGCAAAGTCCCCCCTGCTCCTGCCAGCACATGTTCAGAAACATTTGAAGTTCGCCAGTGACCACCTGGATGATCCAGAAGAAGCATGGGAGAAGGTCATGTGGTATCAACTCCACTCGTCGTGTTTGGAGGAAGAAGGATGAGTACATCCCTAAGAACCTTGTCCCAACCATGAAGCATGGGGGTGGAAACAAAATAGTTTGGGGGTGTTTGTCTGCAAAGGGGAGAGGGCGACTGCACTGTATTGAGGGGAGGATGGATGGGGCCACGTGTCGTGAGATTTTGGCCAACAATCTCCTTCCCTCATTAAGAGCATTGAAGATGGGTCATGGTTGGATCTTTCAGCAGGAGAATGATCTAAACACACAGCCAGGGCAACTAAGGAGTGGCTCCATAAGAAGCATTTCAGGGTCCCAGAGTGGCTTAGCCAGTCTCCAGACCTGAACCCAATCAAAAATCTTTGAAGGGAGCTGAAACTCAATGTAGTGAAAGCCCCGAAACCTGAAAAGTCTGGAGAAGATCTGTATGGAGGAGTGGGCCAAAATCCCTGCTGCAGTGTGTGCAAACCTGGTCAAGAACTACAGGAAATGTCTGACCTCTGTAATCGCAAACAAAGGTTTGTGCACCAAATATTAAGTTCTGTTTTTCTAATGTATCAAATACTTATTTCATGCAATAAAATGCAAATTATTTGAAAATCATAGTGTGATTTTTTCATATGTTTTTCGATTCTGTCTCTCACAGTTGAAGTGTACCTATGATTAAAATGACAGACCTCTCCATTCTTTGAAAGTGGGAAAACTTGCAAAATCGCCAGTGTATCAAATGCTGACTTTCCTCACTGTATATATCCACCTAAGAAGGAGACTTATACATCTACTTACTGAAGAAACTATAAACCTACCTGCTGAGG
>JAODAL010064000.1:7500-18945 GCA_025379985.1 Phyllomedusa bahiana
ATTAGACAAAGTACCCCGGAAATTGTGTGTGTATATATACATATATTGAACTCAGACACTCTACACACTGAAGGTGGGTTCATGACGTTTTTTTGGCACTGACAGTGTCGTTTGCTTGTTGGAAATTCGGCACTTGCAAACGACCCAGACTGCCTGCGGCAGATTTCTGCCTCCTATCCTTTAGTTCTGCTAGTGCGTAAAATGCCTCAAAGAATTCTGTGTAGGTGCTGACAGTACACACCAAAAATACTCATAAAATCAGTGTCATCTAAACAATGACACTGATTTTACACAGGGTATAATGTAAATCAGTTTCCTGCTGGATTGGACACCGGTTCTTAGGCAGATCCAGCACTGAATCCGCCCCAGAATCAGCATTCATATCTTCTACATGAATGTACCCTTACAGGGGTTGTCTCGCTACAATGATTGGGTTTTAATTTAAAGATCGTTAAAAAACAAGCAGCTTTGCAATATATGTTCATTACAAATGTCCTACTGATTTTGAGCTAGCCCTGTTAGTATTACTACATCAGCTCCTCAAATCTCTATAGTAGCCGACCTGTTGATCCTTATCTACTGGCTGTCAGGTCTGAATGACTCATCACCTTTGAAGACAGGTCGGAGCAGAGAGCCCCTCCCGCACAGAATGCTTCTGGAGTGGAGGGAGGAGGAGGGAGGGGGGAGGGAGGACTCTGGCGTCTGTGTCCGAGCTGCCTGGATTAACCCTGTGTGTCCCTGCTTCCTCCTGCTCTCTACACAGATAGATGTGACAGCAGTGACCCTGTCTGTTACTATAATCATGATATGTCTTTGGAACTGTGACTATACTAATACTATACAAATCAGGCATGTGAATACTTTATGTTCTCCTGTATTAGGGACACATCCTGAGTATAGTAACACTGCCCTTGTTGTTGCTGGAGATGTGGAGACTTGTAAGCTAAGCAGGGGATATAGGAACACATGCATCCCCTCTGCTCTATTAGCACACAGCTTCATATTCCTCTCTACACTCCTAGATCAGCCCTCTCCTGCAACAGACCTAGGCAGGCACACACAGGGTGAACTCTGAGAGCAAACCCTCCCCCCCCCCCCCTGTATAGAAGTTACGTAGCTGCCTGTGTGCTGATGGGAGGGGGGAGAGGGAGCAGAACAGACAGACCAAGAAGCACGCCCCTCAGTTCAACTTACCAGGGACAGTGACAGGCTGAAAGCTCGTAATGAGACAACTCCTTTAAGGTATTTTCACATGGCATATAGCGGGGCATTCTGTGTGCTCTGCCATATGCCGGGTGTTTTAGAAGTACATGCTGGCCAGTTCGTACTTCTAAAATGCTGCGGGGCCGGCCCCATTCACTTTTATTTTACCGGGCGCATAAGTGCATGGAAGATGTGACCTGGCTAGACACAAGACTTTACAGTATATACACATCTCACATATACAGTACATACCCTACTCACATGCACACACAACGCCTGGTACCCTTGTTCCCTCCTTACCTGTCTCCTGTAGTCTGGTTCAGTTGGCATTCGGCAAAAGCTTCTCTTCGTCTCTGATGAGGGCTAAGCATAGGGGAAGTGGTATATGAGGGGAGGGAAATATACAGCCTCAGATACAGAGTGTGCTGGACTGTGAGCAGCATTCTCATTGGTGGAGCAATCAGCAATCAGTTTACTCCTTCCTCCTCTGTGCTTTGTTCTCCCCACTTACCATATTCTCATGCTTTCATATGGATTATTTTTTATTGAAGTGGCTAAAAAGTGGGGGGACTGTACCCCCCTAAAGTTACACCTATGCAGAAGAGATATGCAGCACAAAGAAATGTATTTGTTATTTTGTCCAATGGTCCTTGTTCTAATATCATAGTACTCCCTTAACATGTTCAGCAGGAAGCATGGATATCTAAAACTGATAATCTCGTGTGTCCTTTACATACAAGATTTAAATGTGAAAACATTTATTGGTAATATTAAACTATATAGACGACTATTTCAAAAGACCTTGGGCTTCATGCATGAAAACGGTCTAGCAGTAATACTTTCTGTGTTGTCCATTTCATTTTTTCAGAGCATTATATGAAATGAAAGGGGAGCTCTGGTGGGCAACAAAGAAAGTCTTAGGGAGACATGTATGAAAGAAGGCGCTTCAAAGTGAATTTTAGGATCTTGTTTTCAGTTTATAATGTGTCTGAATGTATGAAAGTGATTTTTCTGCATTCATAAATGGTGTCATTGCACCTCACCTCTGTGTTGGGCGCATTACGGAACTTAGGCTCATTAGTAATGCGCCAAACATATATAAAGGCTATAGACAGGATGGAAATAAAAGAAAAGTCATTAGAATAGCAGGTCAGTGAATAGAAACTATGCTACTGATCTTGCTTGGTGAATCACAGGTCCCAGCAAGACCTGTGGTGTGCTAGCTCTTGCTGTATGTAGAATAAAAGGTGAGAGCAGCAAAAGTAAATGTCAAATTTTATGTAGTAAAAAATTAAAAATCTGAACACCATCAGTGAGTTATTTAATGTAAAACTAGTTTTAAATACATTTTATAGGAGATATTTTTATATTTTTGGGATATTATATAGTTTTATATTAATTTTATATGAAAACATTTGATATTAGATTTAAATAATTAAATTTTATATAGTTTGATAATTATCAAATTACTTTTTATTATTGTACTGGTGTAAGTTGAGAAATATTGGACATTTTTTCTCCTAACAGCCAATCTAGTTCCACTTTGACTCCTCAGGCTCAGGCAGACCAAATTGAAATAGGTCTGCCTGTCAGAGCAGTAATGCACCCAGTTGTGCCGAACCACATTCATTGTATGTGTCTAACACAATGCACCTAACACATTCATTAGGTGCATTAGACATCGTAGACTGCCCTCTTAGGCGCATTTTACGCCAGAAAAGGATGAAAAACCCAATCATACATGTCTCCCTTAGTCCTGGACAGTTTTCATACATGTCTCCTCTTATGTTCTCATATATTTGTACTTTCATGCTCTGATGCTGGTCGCAATTTATATCAATAGTTTAGAAAATGGAAACCAGCTTCCAACCCAAGAAGATAATTCTTTAAAAAAAATGATCTAAATTTTATTGTAGCATGTTAAAAACATATAGATCCATACAATGCCATGGACGGAGTGGGGCAACAAATACAAGCTAGATGCACGCTAACGCATTTCGGATCAGGTGATCCTTACTCATAGTATGCTACATCATGCTCCTTTACATCAGTGATATAATAATGATACAGTGCTTGATGTATTATCTTATTCTCATGATGTTACATTTTAATAAAAGAAAATAAAAATGTAATGTTTAAAAATTTTTTTTTAAATGTACATCAAATTAGTGAGCTCTGCTAGTTGAAAACATTAAAGGGGTGTTCCTATCTCAGGTCTTTATAGCTCATCCATGGGATATGTGCCGGTTTCAATGGTGGGACCCACAATGATCTAACATTTATGGCATATCCTATAAATATACCATAAAAGTCTGCAATGGAAACAACTCTTTAATGAGGAGACTAACTGCCGTGGGCCTGGAGCGCCGACAGTTTCTTCAGCAATTAGCCTCTACAACGGCCGTGCAGAGTTAGCAGCTACACACACTCATTGCAGCTGCTCCTACAGGGAGGAGGCAGGACGGATCATTACCCTCCTGCCTTCTCACTTGTATGTACAGCGTTCAGTGAGCGCTCTACATACACATCAGTGTTGCAGGGGGTGTGACGCACGGCTTTCACCACTCCCCCTGCAACGCTGGGTCTCCTAGGCTGGAAGCTTAGGCTTCCGGCCCAGGAGATCCCGGGAACTGTGTCCCAGCGTAAGCTAACTGCGCGGAGAAGGAGCATGGAGAGGTGAGTACCTTTTTATTTTTATTTAAACGCTACAGGGGGCATGTATAGCGTGCATAGTAGTGTGCAGGGGGAATATATATTAATAATAATGTACAGGGGGCATGTATATATAATAAGGTACAGAGGGCATGTATATTGATAATGATGTACAGAGGGCATGTATATTAATAATGGACTACAGGGGGCATGTATATTAATAATAATGGACTACAGGAGGCATGTATATTTACAATAATGGACTACAGGGGGCATGTATGTTTATAATAATAGACTTCAGGGGGCATATATAGTTATAACATAGTTGCCAACCCTCCCGGTTTTGGCGGGTCACTCCCGCTAATGGGGGCTGTGCCCCGCCCCCCCCCCCCCCCCGCTTCAGTTGTTCAACCTCCCGCGTCTGAAGAGCTGCTGGAAGGAGGCATCAGGGTAGCGTCTCCTGCCGCTCCCCTGAAGCCACCATCCTCGGCCGTGGTCCGGCAATGCTCTTGTAGCTTCATAGGAAGCTGCTTGAGAGCCGGGAGCCCCGAGCACTACTGGGAAGGGGCGGGGCTTAGCGGGACCCTCGAGGCTCCGCCCCCTCCCTCGAACTGAGAACCAGCAGCAAGACAGGTGAGTGGGTGCAGAAGAGATGGGTGGCAGTGTGTGTGCAGGGGAGGGGTGTGGCAGAGTGTGTGTGCAGGGGAGGGGTGTGGCAGAGTGTGTGTGCAGGGGAGGAGTGTGGCAGAGTGTGTGTGAGGGGAGGAGTGTGGCAGAGTGTGTGTGCAGGGGAGGGGTGTGGCAGAGTGTGTGTGCAGGGAGGATGTGTTGGAGTGTGTGCGCAGGGGAGGAGTGTGGCAGGGGTGTGGGGGCGCAGGGGAGGGTGTGGCAGAATGTTTTGCCAGAGGAGGAGTGTGGCAGAGGGTGTGAGCCGGGGAGGAGTGTGGCAGAGTGTGTGTGCAGGGGAGGAGTGTGGAAGAGTGTGTGTGCAGGGAGGAGTGTGGCAGAGTGTGTGTGCAGGGGAGGAGTGTGGCAGAGTGTGTGTGCAGGGGAGGAGTGTGGCAGAGTGTGTGCAGGGAGGAGTGTGGCAGAGTGTGTGTGCAGGGGAGGAGTGTGGCAGAGTGTGTGTGCAGGGGAGGAGTGTGGAAGAGTGTGTGTGCAGGGGAGGAGTGTGGAAGAGTGTGTGTGCAGGGGAGGAGTGTGGCAGTGTGTGTGTGCAGGGGAGGAGTGTGCATGCTTCAGTATGTGTGCGAGGCGAGTGTGTATTTCAGTGTGGGTGCGAGGGGTGTGTGTATTTCAGTGTGGGTGCAAGGGGGGGTGTATTTCAGTGTGGGTGCGAGGGGTGTGTGTATTTCAGTGTGGGTGCGAGGGGGGGTGTATTTCAGTGTGGGTGCGAGGGGTGTGTGTATTTCAGTGTGGGTGCGAGGGGTGTGTATTTCAGTGTGGGTGCGAGGGGTGTGTGGGTGCGAGGGGTGTGTGGGTGTATTTCAGTGTGGGTGCAAGGGGTGTGTGTTTATTTCAGTGTGGGTGCGAGGGGGGGGTGTATTTCAGTGTGGGTGCGAGGGGTGTGTGTGTATTTCAGTGTAGGTATTTCAGTGTGGGTGCGAGGGGTGTGTGTGTATTTCAGTGTGGGTGCGACGGGGGTGTGTGTATTTCATTGTGTGTGTGAGGGGTGTGTGTGTGTATTTCAGTGTAAGTGAGGGGTGTGTGTGTGTATTTCAGTGTAAGTGAGGGATGTGTGTGTGTGTGTGCGAGGGGTGTGTGTTTGAGTCTCTGGGGGAGGGGTATGTGTGTCTGTGGGCGGGGGGTGTGTTTGAATGGGCAAGGGTTGGAGTTGCCCACCTATCTTCTGTCCCTTGCTCCTGTCTCCTGCGGTCTGTCTCTGGCGGTCTCAATGGGCAGGAGACAGGCCACAAGGGGTAGAAGTTGCCCTCTGCTCCCTTTCTCCTGCTCGGGCTCGGTGTCAGCCAGCGGTGTTTCTTGTTGCCTAAGGCTGACACTAACCCCGTGTCACTATTACCCCAGTACCCAACACACCGGGGGTACTGGGAAGAGCCGGTAACCGTCAGAGGCGGACCCTCTAATGTGAAGGTCCGTTTCTGGAGCAGCTGCAGGCTGCTATTTTTAGAATGGGAAGAGACCAGTAGCGATGGTTCTCCCCATTCTGATAGTATCAGGCTGCCGCTGTTGGTTTTACCCTGGCTGGTTATGGAAATTGGGGGGGACCTCATGTCTTTTTTTTCTGAAAATGTATTTATTTAATGAGAATCTGCACACGGGCATCCACTGTAATGATTACAGGAGGTGCTCACTGTAGGAGTCTCGATAAATAAATGATATTTGAAAAAAAAAAAAAAAGACGTGGGGTCCCTCCAATTTCCATAAATAGCCATGGTAAAACCCAAAAGCTGCAGCCCGCTAAAAATCAGAATGGGAAGGTCATTAACACTGGGGCCCTTCTCAAATTTTAAAAATATCAGCCCACAGCCGCCCCAGAAGCGGACCATCACATTAGAGGGTCCACTTCTGACGGTTTCCGGCTCTTCCCAGTACTCCTGGTGCTTTAGGTACTGGGGCAATAGTGACACGGGGTTAGTGTCAGCCTAAGGATGACAAAAACTACCGCTGGTTGACACCAAGCCCGAGCGCTAGTAATGGAGAGGCATCTGTCAGATACCACCATTACTAAAACTGAAATTAAATGGGGAAAAAAACAGACACATTACACAAAAAACTTTTATTTAAATGAACACTCCCCGACATTAGCCCTCTTTCACCATTTTATTACAGAAATCAATCCAAAGTTGGTCCAACATAATCCAATGAGTCCGACATAGTCCAAAGGGGAAACCTGTATGAATATAAGAATATAAAAAAAAAAAAAATGACAGTACAAAACTCCATCTCCTGTATCCCCTGCAGATTATTCCCTCAACTGATCTTCTAAGGGTGCAGGGTACGGAGTTGAACCTGCACAATATGATTCTGGGGAGTGCAGGCGCAGCCTTGGCATATTCTCCTGGGGATGGTCCCATGCTCCCCCAAAGAGATTGTAAACTGTGCTCTTTACTCCTCTCTCCTACCACTCCCCACCATTGTGTTATGCATCCTAGTACCAAACACAAAATACAAACCCTCATCACCCCATAACCTCTCCGCCTAATACCCATAGTCCTCTCATCTCCACTTATCACCCCATAACCTTCTCATCTATTACCCCATAGTCCTCTCACCTCCAGCTATCACTCCACCTATCGCTCCATAACCTTTCCACCTACACCTATCACCCCATATCGCTTGTACAGAGGTGGCTATAGGTAGGGAAGTGCTGAAAAAATAGAATTCTTAGGTGTTTGTGTGGTAAATTTTGCAGGTACGAGTCGTGGTCAGAAGAAGTCATCTGGACAGAATGGAGAAGAAAAGGGAAAGATAACAATTTCCCAAAAAGGGAGACGTCTCCGGTGAATTTAAATGTTACTGCACTGTAGTCACTAAAGTTCTGCGACCTGTGTAATGGTATATACCTTTTATAATCATGTAGGTGGAAAATTTATTGATTGTAATGTATGGTTTTAGGTGTAGGCACGTTTGGCGGATCCCCCAAACTCCCGGATGGAATAGGAAGCGACGCCCTGGAAAGTGGGTGACCCCAAAACCCAGCTTTAAAGTCCAAGTCAAAACACAGTTAGGTGATGGGTTTGGCTTTTTCAAAGGGGGGGGGGCCACTCAAGAGGGCGGGGTTATGCAAATTTTTACCGCCGGCATGGCACGCCGCCCTTAAAATCCCTGCTTTTTTACTTTAGAAGTTGGAAAAGTTGTTTTTAAAAATTACGGGGGGATGTAAATTTTAATGGTAAGGGGGCAAATCTATAATAAGAAGGGGGAAAATTATATATTTTAAAAATGGATACAGGGTAGTATTTTTAAAATAATGCAGGGGGCTTTAAAATTTACAAAAAAGATCGGGGGATGTATATTCATAATAATGGACTACAGAGGTGCATGCATTTTTATAATAATGGACTACAGGGGACAAATATATTTAAATTTAATGGCACAGGGGTTTATATATATTTTATATAATATATATTATATATTATTAATTTTAATATACACAAAATAAGGCAGGGGATGTATATTTGAATAAGGGACCGGGGGTACATATTTAAAATTTGTTTAGGGGATTTTTTTTTTTAAATAATGGATACGGGGACAAAATATTTTTAATAATGGACTACAGGGGGGTATTTTACTTTATGAAAATGGAAGGGGGCATGTATATTTTATAAGGACGGGGGGGCTGTAATTTATAATAAGTTTCATGGGGAAATTATATTTAAAATAAGAAAAACAATTCCTGCGGGGGGAATATTTTTGTAATTTTCCCTAAGGGGGCTACCCTAACAGGAGGAGACATATACCTCCAAAAGGGGAAAATTTATATTTCCCCTACAGGGGGCATATCATACTCAGGAAACTTATGTACCACGGGGGTGATTATTACCTAGTGAGGGGTCATACTTTTGGAAGGACTATTTAACTACCTTTCTATTTAAATAGGGGACCTAATCCCCAACCTCGGGGGATCTATAAGTCAAATACCTAATGGGGCGCTTTAACACTCCTTTTTAGGGCTACTCCCAAAAAGGGTTTCCCCCTATCTGCCACCCCGTTTGGGGGTGTACTTACTATATTTGGGTAATTTAACTACCTCTTAATGGGAGTACAAAACAAGACTAAAACTTGGTGCACAAATGGGGAGCCCCATAGCGTTTGGGGGACTTTTATGGTAGAGGCAAAAGGGGGTCTTTATTCCCTTTAAAAGGGCACTATAGATGGGGAGTTTGTAAGAAAAGGGGAAATTTGGGGGGAAGTGCTGGAAAAGTGAGGAGTCTAAAATTTTGTTTTGTAAATCACAGTGAAGTTAGTGGCCGGGAAATGTGATGGAGGGGCTGGAAGATGGAAGGAAAAAGGGGAAAAAGGACAATTATCAAAAAAGAGAAAAAAACTTTTAGAGACGTCTCCCGGGAGTTCCCCAATGTAAATTTACGTCATCGTTTATATGTCTGTAAAGTCTGTGTACAAAAGATCAGCTCGGTTATATCTGTGCCCCTGTATAAACATTTTTGTCCTTAAGTGTAATAGTTTTGGGGTCTTTATTTTTGGAGTTTTTTTTTTTTAGTAAAAAAATAAACCTACGGTATATTTGCTCCATGTATAGGTGTGTTTGGTGACTTATTTATAAGGTATTACACTGGCATACATAGATGAGCGATTTTGCGAAAGCAAAATTTATCACTGCTGATTTTCATTGTACAGTGACTGCTGAGGTGATGGACAGGATCTAGGTGGAATACGCATAAAATTACTGACAGGAACATAAGTTTTTTCTCTGTAAAAATACATACCACAGTTCACAATGTGGCATGAAAAATGCTAGGTGAATGCAACCCTACTGAGCAAAACTTAAAGGGGTGTTATCATTTCATTAAATGGTCTTCAGAATAAGGGGACAGTGAAAACAAGCAACTTTGCAATTGGATGTCATTAGCAAAGCTGTCTTGTTCTCACAGTGTCCCTTATCTTGTGTTTTTATTTACACTGATATCCAGTGCATGTCGAATCCCTCCTGATCCCTCCTCCTTGCATTTCACTAGCTGAGAGCTCATTTATATTCTGTACAGCCCCTGGGTCGATTCACGGAGCTGTGTCTCTGACTCAGAGTTAGGGGCTGTAGCATTTTCTGTCTCCACACCTAGCAGAAACAGACTGCAGCAGATTGTACAATGAGAAAACATGACAGTTTTGTCCCTGTGCCTAACTCTCCTGCATACACGCAGATCTGTGCCGTTCTTAGAAAGCTGTAATACATCTCCAGCTGTGAGAGATCAGTGCTCAGATTAGATTGAATGCAGCCTGTGGTATGTATACAGCTCTTATAACTAAGACTGATAGGGAGAGACACAGTGATATGTGGACTCAGAGGGGAGAGGGGAGGGGGGGGTGAGTCTCAGGCCAGCAGTGAAGCGGGGATGATGTCATCCAGCTGGGAGGGGAAGAAACGCCCCTGCATTCACAGAGTTGAGAAGCTAAGAGCAGTGTGAATCAGCCGAAGTAAGGAAGCGATACATCCCCTTTAACACAAAGGGCCCGGGTCCTGGATGTTTTAGGACCCTAGCAACACCCCTGATTATCCTGTGTATTATCGATATCCTGATCTATGGTATTAACAGGATTGTTAGGGGTACTATAGTGGGGTTGCTCTTGTCAGGGCGGTTACCTCGCAGAGGGCTTTAATAAGGTCTTTCCAGTATAGGGAGAGCTACCCTTTACACATATTTATTGAAATTTGGACATAAAGTTTAAGGTACATTGTCCAAGGCATTGCATATGGGTTGTCAAATTAGTGACGTAGAAGGTTTTGAATACCCTAAATGATTACTCTGAACAAAGTTGTATACTTTATCAGTGGATGTTATTTTTTATGTCGGAAGTCAAGTAAGATTTTAGATGGATTTTAATAAAGGGTATATTTTAAAGGGATTTTTCTTTTGGTTCTTAGTTCAGAGCTTCAGACTGGCTTGCTGCAGCACTGCAGAACGTCATGGAAAAAAAAAAAAAAAAAAGGTTGAATTGGTAGAGCGAACGTGTGAGCTTGTGAGTCTGTTCTCTGTCTAAAGTGTGTTTTTTGGCTTAAGGACACAGCCAGTTTTGACCTCCCTGACAGAGCCCCATTCCTGAAATCTGACATTTGTCTCACACTTTATGTGAAAATAACTTTTACCTATTAATGTGATTCAGAGAGTCGTTTTCTCATGACACATTGCACTTTATGTTAGTAAGAAATTTTGGTCCACACAATCCTTGTTTATTCTTGAAAAATTTCAAAATATTGTGAAAATTTGGAAAAATTTGCCATTTTTAAAGTTCAAAACTTTCCGCGTGCAAGACAGATAGTTACTCAACACAAAATAGTTTATAACCAGCATCTACCGTATGTCTACTATAGGTTGGCAAAATTTTTTAAATGTTTTTATTTTTTTACAACATTAGGGGACTTTATTTATTAGTAATTTTTCCGATTTTCAAGAAAATTTGCAAGGACGTTTTTTAGAGGGGTCTGTATGGTAGAAACCCCCAGAAATTACCCCATCTAAGAAACTGCATCCCTTAAAGTATTCAAAACAGCATGTGGAGGTGAAATTTCAAAATCTCACTTATTTGCAGATTTTTATCCATTTGTCACTTTAATATGGTAGATGTGACAACGGAAATGCAACTTAATATTGATTTCCCCAGGTTCTGCCATATGTGGCCCTAGTGTGCTATTGGGCTCAACCACAAGCCTCAGAATAAGAGAAGCACCTACCGGACTTTGGTGGTCTCATTGTCATTATGATTTTCTGTAGGCACCATTATAGGTTTGTAGACACCCTAATGTGCTATAACAACCCTTAAAGGATATATCCAGGGGTGTAGCGAGTACAACAACCCCACAGGTCTTTCACAACATTTTTTAGTGTTAGGCTGTGAAAATGAACTTTTTTTGCCAACAATCCGCAATTTTAGCTTAAATGTTTCATTTTTAAA